>DWDV01003950.1:0-10112 GCA_018245615.1 Mimoniades ocyalus
TAGTGTTCGACCCGGGAATCGAACCCGGGACCTCCCGATCGGCAGTCGCACTTGCAACAAACACGACCAACGGGGCATTTTTGTAATATTATTAAATTCTAATATCAAAGCACTTGATTAGCTCCTAACTACATATTTGTCACATCAACGATGCGTTTGCAATAATACATTCTACATCTCCATTTTTTTTGAATTTGTAATTTGAAAAGAATTATAAAAACGACATATAATATTTTATCAATTTTCTCAACTTCTTGTTTTATGGAGTTAATCAATTTGGCATTTGTAGCATCCAAATATGACAGAACACACATATACATGATGTGAACGAAATACGGGCCACATTAGTCTGTACTGCACCTTTGTCGAATCAATAAATCGACCTTTAAACGCTGACCTTAATTACTCCGCACAGGAGGTTAATTTGTACTTGTTTTTTCAACAAATAATTAATATGACAAACATAATATTAGAACGAGCATTTACATATTAACATAGTGAAGGTTTCCGTGGAGAAGACTGCAATGTTGATGAACGTCGAACTTGTCGCGTGACAGACGGTATGCAGTGGCACGGACATGTTGGATACGGCTGCTAGTGGACGTTTCCGCTTTCATTTATACAGACTCCGTAAATTCCGCAAACGTCGTCTAGATGTTAATTATTATCGGGCACCGTAAGATTTTATACTACAAGTGTCTATCTCTCTTCGTCGAATATAGTCTATTTCCATAACAATACAAGTTACATGAAAGTAATGACCAGTGGTCATAATATACCCGTAAGGCTCTTTTCAAATAAACCGGGTCAGAGAGAAGAGCAGATTTTAACCGCATATCCAATAGAACTTAGAAGTATTTTAAAACAGTCTATTTTTACATTTCAAATGTTTTAAGGCAAGAGGTGCTCTAGCGCTGTCGGAAAACAATTGAAATTTAAAAATAGCCTATTGAACTAAGTCTATTTTAAATACAATCAAAATCTACTTTGTCCTCCTAGACTATTTGAAAAAATGCTGCAGTTCGATTTTAATGTCAGATGCACGAATGTATTCGCTCCGAGACATCCTTCACACCTGTGAATCATCAGGAAACTATTTACTCTACAGAAATGTAACATTATATAACACTTTTCTTAAAGCGGAACTTAACTTCAACATTCGCATTAAAACCCAACTATTAACTCAGTCTGTATTTAAGGTTGTCTTTTTTGTTGTCTCACTCAGAGCTTAAGAGGTAATTGAGAGGAATTTAATAGCGGAATACAAAAAATTGGATCGTTTTAATAAAACATCTGTTTCTAACATATATAAGGTATGAATATATACATATGCAGCTAAAGCCTGATGGCCTACGGGCGGCAGCGTCGGCGGGATTATGGGTAACCCCTCAGGGGAGGCCTACGTCCAGCAGTGGGCTGCAATAAGCCCATGATGATGATCTATACTATAATATTATAAAGTTGAAGTGTCTTTGATTAAACGCGCTAATCTCAGAAACTGCTGGTTCCAAATAAAAAAAATATTTTTGTATTGAATAGTCCATTTATTGAGGCTGTAGGATATATATCATCACGCTATAACTAATAGGAGTGGAGCAGCAATGAAAAATGTTGCAAAAACTGAAAAATATTTTTTTGAAAGCTTTGCTTGTGTGCGCTGCGTAAACGGTGAAAGTTACGCAAAAATCATGTATTAGGAAATTGTTCCCCTTCAAGAGTTTTAAAAATATGACCGCGACAGCAATGTCTAACTTTTAAGATTGACTCACTATAACCTTTTTTATGGTAATCAAATGTATTATTGACTGCCCTCGTTGGTCGCGTTGGTTACAAGTGCGACTGCCGATCGGGAAGTCCTGGGTTTGATTCCCGGGTCAGGTACTACAAAATTTTTCTAACTTAGATTTTCTAGTAGTGGCTCGGTGTCTGGATATGTGCCCGATGTATGGCAATAGGCTCAGCACCTATTCCATAGTGGGACGTAAACGTAACTTGTGAATCGTTACGTTTATAATGCATTATTTGCAATGGTGTTTTAACGAATCTACGATCATAGCGTGATGTTGTTAAAATAGTTTTTTTATAGATTGTTATCTTTTTAAAGCGGGTGAAACCACGAGGCACCACTAGTGAATTTATAAACCTTGACGTTACTTTTATAACTGACTACGACCGATTGAAAATAGTGTATAACCGGTGCTCTCTGCCTACCCGTTAAGGGACTTGGCGTGATGATATAATAGTAGTAGGTATATTATCTAATTCTTTGTTAGCTTCTTAGTTTTAAGTTCGTGTTGTTCTCCATTAACTTTAGACAAAGAATCAACACTGAAGAATGTTAGGGACTTGACCGCTACATAATACAAGCACAAGTTACCTAATAATTATTACTGTATTACTCGTTTAATGAATTTTACTCGACGCCAATGGGAAGTGTTAGAAAAATTAATGTAGACCCCATATTGATCGTAGAAGGTTCTACCTTTAGCGCGTGACGTCACACACACATGCCCGCGGCCCTCGTCACCACATCACACACAGCTGCGGGGCGCTCATAGTCTAGCTATTATTACACACCTCGATATTAGTGTAGCTATATAATATATAAAATAATGATCGACCGTACCGCCATGAATCGAAAAGTAGTTGTGGTATTACATAAATGCACTCCGACATAGCATTCATATGTATAAAACTCCCAAAAGCACATTGTAACATTACTGCTCTGTTTATTGTAGCGATAAAAGCTCTAGGTAGTAGATCGGAAGAAGCGGCAACATTCTTTAGCGTGGTCACGGCGCTCTCTGTGAAGTCATGGTTGTTGTTCATTATTTACAACATTCACTTACCTGGGTATAGTACCTTCTCCGTCATGCCTACGGCTCTAACGTGTTATCCATTGAATCCTGCGAACAAAAATCTAATTGTAGAAATGAGATATATCCGGTCGAACGACGGCAATTGTCTCTTATGAGAAGCCGAGGAGAGAAGCAGTCGTCCTTGTGTGAGTTAGGCTAGCGACTACACCTGTTGGTTGCGTATTGTATCTTCCAATTCAAGATGCGTTGGTATAAATACCGGTTTAAATGTTACTAATGATGCACATTTTAAGACTTTTATTATAGTACGTTATAGAGGTTTTTAATGAACATGAAACATGACAAAACATGTTAAATATCACTTACTATAATCGTGAGGAAACCTGCACACGTTTTAGAACGTAACATCACGCCTGTAATCCCCGAAGAGGTAGGCAGAGGAATGTAGAACACTCCCACGCTTCACCAATTATGTTTACGTCCCTCTATGGAATAGGTGGTGAGCCTATTGACATACATCAGGCACATATCCAGACACCGAGCCACTACCAGAAAATCTAAATTAGATAATTTAGGTCCACCATCCTACACATCACATGAAGGTCCACCAGAGTGTTAGCCTCACATAGCAGGAAGTTGAGGCAGCGAGCGACACAATACAGCAAAACATTTAAAATTGTTACAAACCTCAGCACTATTCATAAGCTAGCATACCTGACCTCCTGACTTTACAGAATAAAAATCACTATTTTCTCTTTATCCATTTGTCCTTCCAACATAAAACCAGTAACTGTTTATAATCTTTGCTTATGTTGCATGCTTTACACTGAGTGCATACATGAAGAGAATAGAAAACAGTACCAACAGTGGACAGCACACAAACAAAAACAACAAGATGTCAAATGTGGTCAATACTTGACACTTGACTACTGACTCATCATTCAGTAGAGTCAGGCAACCCTTCCTTCCTTCCGGCACAAGACATTCTATATTGATAAAATATGCTACATATTTCATCACAACTAAATAAAAGCGATAACTACTCAGAAGAATATGATCATTCAGTCGATGACCTAAATGACTGCCTCGTTAGTCGTGTTGGTTGCAAGTGCGACTGCCGAACGGGAGGTCGTTGGTTTGATTCCCGGGTCGAGCACTACTAAAATTTTCTAATTTAGATTTTCTAGTGCAACCAACACGACCAACGAGGCAGTTATATGTTTATATGTAGTCTATCAGCCGTCTGTTTACCATACCACAAGCTCTGTTGATGCTTACTTTGGGATCAGATGGCCGTGTGTGGAAATGTCCCAAGATATTATTATTATTATTATATATATATATATCATTTGGTAAGAATAATATGCTGCGACAAGTCAACGTATTATCACTTCGAACATTCGCAATATCCCTTTCAAGCTTTTTAAACACGAATAAACATCAAGGAGAGCCGCGCTTGTGTTGTTATAAGTTGAATACTTTTTATTAATCAGGAGTTGGTTGTTGATAATCGCTTGCGCGGAAACCTTCGAAATTCGATGTTCGGCCTCAGGCCTTGGTAGTAGCCAACAAAGAGATCGTGGTTATGTAACCGGCAGATGTCCCCATTCCTTGGGCAGATATAACCGTAACCTCGACGTGACATTCGGTACGAGTTTTGAGCTTTGGGCGGGTAAAGAGTTCATCAAATTTTAGGCGTTACGTCAGTATAGTAATGGTATGGTAATACCGATGGGACAGGATATCAAATCTCCTATATTCCAGAAATAGAACGATGTAAGCATTAAAATATTACAGAACAAAACAAATACAATCAAGCAAGTACAACAAAAATCTCCTCAGAAGTTAAATTAAACTTATTGTTGATTCATTTTATTATTAAATTGTGGAAAATATTGTGTAGGTATGTATAAAAGTACACAGAATAATCAAATGATACATAAATGTATATATAGAATGAATAGGAAACTATCACTAACATATTAAGTGACGGTGATTTAGAAGTCTCCCAAACCGGACGTGCATATACGAGTATGAAGAGAGTGATGAATTTGGAAGAAGTACGGCGGATCTTTGAGATAGGAGACATGTTCCACTCGGTGCTCCCTGTCTACCCCCTTAGGGACTTTTTGTAATGATATAAAAATATACGTTTACGTACAGAAAGTTCGCGTCAATCTCTAACTTGGAGTGGAGAACAGTTCTTGCGAGCGACGGTGAAACCTCTTACGCGTTCGTTGACAGCGCGCAAAACGTCGAATGTTCACGTCGTAAGTTCACCTTTTTAAATTACGTAGCTTATAAATATTGCGTAAATGTGTCCTTACGAATAGGTCGTATTTTTAATAATTCATTGTTTTCATATAAAAATTGTAATAATTTCAGTTGCGTTAAACTTTAATGAGAAATATATCAGAAGTTGTATAAATAAATGTATATTATAATTAACAAAATGTATATTATATTTCCTCGGAAACTTAAGCAGGGGAGGATAGTACTCTTGTGTTTCACCAGATATGTTTTACATCTCATGCAACAGGAAGTGGATCAATGATAAAATATTAATGTTGGAAATGCGGTGACATATCGACCAGATGAGAGAAGTTTACAAAGATTACAATTGTAATCATCGGTCGAATCCGGGTCCCCCCGCCCATCGATCAGGCTTAAAAAACTCAACTTTCGCTTTCACTTTTTGTGTCCCAATCCTACAGCACTGAGCCCTACCATCCCCATGTCGTAAATTATTACCAATTACAAAATGACTAGTGATGTGGTGAATAATGCTAATTCTATTAATTACAAGTATAGTACAATATAATACTCTTAATTATTATTCAATATTCTTAATTATACTCCGAGGTGGGCGCAAATAGTGGTGAAATAGTTTTATAATATTGCTACTGTTTACGACAATGTAAACTGTATAACTGTTTTTGTTAAGAAATAAATAAATAAAACAAATTACAGTAGTTGCAAGCAAGACTGCTAATTAACAGGTCTTGGGATGGAATCCCGCGTCTCGTACCCTACTATTGAATTTTTGTAACATGGAATGTAACTTAGATTTACTAGTTGATATTTCTAACAGCGGTTCGGAGTCTGGTTTTGTGTCCGGTGTATGGAAACAGGCTAGAAATCGGCTAATATTACAAAATAATGCTCATTGTGTTCAAGGCTAGCGAGCTAAAAAAATAGCCGAAAATAAAAATTATGGATAAATCGCACTTTCTTCCTTTTCTATTTGTTTACCACCTCCACCGTGTATTCATCTCATTCTCTTAATAAATTAACCAGAATACTAAGTTTCACTTCTACCGCGTGTGAACTCACACTCGATTTGTAATGACTGCCGCGTTCCAGATAAATTAATACACATTTTAATTTGTAATAATAATAATGCGATATTGGTGTAGGCATTGATTAATATAAGACAAAAATTGTTTATGTTAAATTTTCATACAAACACGTCAGCCAGTTTGACTACCACTTGTAAATACATTTAAAAGTTAAATTCAAAGTTACCCAGAGTTCAAGTCCGTGATATGTATTTGAACTTTGTTCTAGTTGTAAATCGTACGGTTAAAAGTGGAATTAGTTTTATTCAACTGGATAGGAAATGCAACTGCTGGATAGGAATCAGCTCGGCACAGTTACGGGTTTAACGCTGCAGCTCGTCTTCTTTGCCTGGTCTGTTGGCCCAATGGTTAATGGTTTTTACTGGTCGTGATTGCTGAGGTGGAGGTTGTGGATACAGCTCACACCAAGTACTCGTAGAATTAAAATTAGTTTGGCAAACACTCGCGTTTTTGTCCGATTTCGTATTAGTATATTAAGTATATTTTATTAATTTGATATTAGTTGGTTTTGATTAAGGTTTCTCAAAACATTATTATTAATTGAATAGGTGCTAGAAAAGACAAATGTAGGAAAATGTTTGCAAATTTAATTTAATAATGCAAATGACAGTTTAATGTTTGCCTGTCAGGGTATCCCTGGCATTTTATTAATTTTTTGTTAATAATGAGGCCCGTGACGAATAGTGGAATGATAGAGGGGTTGAAGATAACGTTACTAGAGAATATATTAATATTACAATATTACAAAAGAGTCGTTTGAACGGGCGCTTACCGCGCGCTGCGTATTGCCTCCACGCATTATATATGTACATGTGTCGCCTATGTACCTATGGTTCTTAAAAATGGTCCCATGACTCCACATAACTTAAAGATGGCGTGACTTGCGTTAAAAAAATAGTACATTGACAATGAATTGTTGATAGCTAGAAAATTATTTGCATCGTGCACAGCCAGCCACCAAGGTTTTAGTTCCAACATTTTGTTTCCTTATGACATATACGCCTGTACCCTCCATTGTTTACAAAAGGCGCCATTAATACCAAACGGCATTAGTTTTTCAATTTGTATACTACAATAATCAATTTATTATTATGCACACTATTTTATGTCACAATTTATTATTAATATGGTGTATCGACGAAACAATAATTTCACGTATAAGTTCTACATTGGATTTGTTAGCGTTTGTTTTTGCACAGCGCTCGTGCAAGAGAGAGAGAGATAGAGAGACGGTACATTGTCTGCCGTAACTGGTAACACAGGTAACTGATACAGCGGTGAATAGGACCAGGTCGGTGTGGGTTGGGGAAAGACTATTTATTTGAACCGGTTTGGTTTGCCCTCGTTGCGCCTACACTTGTTGCGTTTAGACAATCTCTATTCCTACTACAACTGTTATTATTGTTGTGTATAAAACTTAATGTTCACCATCAACTACACCGTAACAAGCATCGTATAATACACCTATTCTATAATATTTATAGTATTTTAGAATGATATATTGTGGAATTTTCAAACACGGCCACCTGGTCTTAAACTAGACGTAGCCTGTACTATGACAGTCGTACAAATGATGACAAATTAGATATACATATAAGAATTTTTCGAACACATGGTTATAATATAGATAAAATAAAAGTGTATGTCATACAAAACTTGAATACAATAAGAGCCATTTTGAATGACTTACAAACTGAAATTGAATATGAAATTTTCTGAATACCTTATATACATAGTCGATTCACGTTCTCGTGTTGGAACTTATTCGATGCACAATGAAGTTTTATTGAATTTTTTTTCAATGTACAGCGTATTGAATGGAACCAACGATTTCAATGTAATCGGCTGTATTTGGGTATTGTTGCAAGGCTTTTATTATACCTTCGTACATATGTACATTCGTTTTGGTCACTCGTGGCAAAGTGCCTTCCTTACGTAGATTTGTTGAGAGTGATTAATGTAGAAAGAGCAAGTAAAAGTCTGTAAAGATCTAGATGTTTGGCACTGGGTGACCTTTGTCTATCCGGTAAGATAACTGGCGTGATGATATAGTGATCATAAATTGTGTTTTGAATAAATGTTATCAGCATAAAACCAAGTGAGAAATTAAGTTAGAGTTTTTAAACCATATAAAGGCTGTTTTCTATGTATCTGATTCGTGTTTCGATCACGGCACCGTCTCTACAAGTAAGCGACGCCAGTAATGCGATTCGCATTCAAATTGAGCTCCATAGAACGTTTAATATTCATTTTATTAAAAATAAGATGAATAATGTACGTAAGCAGTACAATGACTCTACAAAGGAGAGAGTTTAGAACTAGGCAAATGTTGCTTTCCATGTTCGTTTTCACTTTGCATTTGCTTAATCTGTGTTTTCTATTATTTTGTTCATTAAGTGTGGGTGCATGTTTAAACAGGCCTTTAGTGTAGCTGAGCAAGGGCTTCAAAAACTTTGAATGCGTTCTAAAGCTTAACATCTTACCACACATCTGATAAAAAACACATGGAGTACATTAATATAATCCTCGCGGCTGTATGCGGAAATAAAACATAATATATTTATCGAAACTCTGCAAATCTTTAAGTTTCTGGATGTTCATCATCTGTCCCTAACAGGATGGAGTCAGTGTGCTATAAATGTATAACTTCAAATATGACGTATATGTTTACATTATATATAACATATGTTTACATTATATATAACATATGTTAACATTACATTACATATGTTAACATTATATATTATACCATCGCGTCAGGTCCCTTGCGGGGTAGGTAGAGTGTACCGAGTGCCAAATATCTTCACAGACTTCATACACGCACACTAATTACGAACTCTTCTTACTCACCATTCGGCGACTACCTGACCCCTATGGTGAATATAGTAAGTCTTCGTGTCGTTCGACATCCGAATGTTGTAATATGATGGAACATAATGAAATATAACCCAATAACATCGCAATAGATGCACGGTTTGTTTGTCATAATAATCATTGTTTTTGTCGCATTGTGAATTGTTTTCCGGTTCGTGACATCCTTGACACGTTACGTGTCCAGCCTTAACGCAGTTTGTATGTATTTGTTCGCGCCATTTATTTATTTAATATATATGCCTACCTCGTTGGTCGTGTTGGTGGCAAGCGTAACTGCCGATCGAGAGATCCAGGGTTCGGTGTATGACAATGGACTCACCATCTATTAACCCACCCAAAATTACAGATGTAATTTTGGGTTTTTTTAATGTTCACTCTACACGTGGTTATACACTAAGTAACATTGTTTCAAGTCCGTAATTCGCCAAGTGTAGGCAGAGGAGTATAGTGCTACAACTTTTAAACCGTTATGTTATATGTGCATGGTAATAGGGTTAAGCCTATTCCCATAACCCATATACAGGGCTCAAATCCAGACTCCGTGTAACATCTGCGAATTTCAAGTTACAATAGTTCAGTATTACTTTGCCCGATCCGGAGATCGTTTCCAAGTATCATAATCCTATTTCTTAACAAATCTCTTCCAGCATCCCTGCAACTAAAAGGCGTTATCCACGAGCAGTGGAATACAAGCCAAAACGATTTATACATTAATACGTAAAAGATATTTTTTACATTCCCTTTTGAGGGAATTGCGCGCACCGAGGAGTGTGACATTTGCTGTAAAGATTATACAGGGAAGGAGCCCAGAAAACTTGAAAGTTTATTAATATACTCGTATGTGTTACAAACAAATGAAACATTTACACTGTCGATGTCAGACACATAATAGTCTATGGTCAAACAGTAGCACAGAATAGGGACTTACAGAGTACTCTTACAGAAAAGAACGATTAAATTCAAACTTAAAATATAACAAATAAATAAATAAAACGTAACTTCACGCCTGTAATCCCCGAAGAGGTAGGCAGAGGAATGCAGAACACTCCCACGTTTCACC
>DWDV01003951.1:0-10111 GCA_018245615.1 Mimoniades ocyalus
AATAGTTATTGTTACTAACACGCTACCACAAAATGTATGGATCAATGGTCTGAAATAAACATTATTATTATTATTAAACAGTCATTAGTCATTAGCATTTAGAATTTAAATTTCCAGTCATTTAATACTATATAAGCAGTCTATAAGTATGTTTTATGGGGTTTTTTTTATATATTCTTGTTGCTCCTGTCGCTATGATTTTTTAAGCAGCACTTACTGCAGCCCTGTAGGAATAAGACTGGTAGGGGTTACTGCAAACTACTACTGTTGTTATTATAAACTATTAATAAATCTATATGTCAGTTATTCAATCTATATAACTTGCGTTTTCGAATAAAGCCTACGTATATCATTCATGTACGTCCTAATTTAAGGTTACATTACTACCTAACAATTGTAAATACACAGGAATGAAACCAATGTTTATGTGATGACAGACGTTTTAGGTGATGGTGCTGCAACGACTTAATAATGCATGAATTATGAGTATCAGATCAGTTAACCCAAATCGAAGGGTTGAACATCCAGAATATAGAACGTACCATGATGGGGCTGTTTTAATTAATCATTTTGTTTATTTTAAAATTGAACCGCTAGAAACAGCACAGCTCAGAACGAAACTAAACATTATGCCTAAACGATGGTAGCACAACACTGCTTATACTACGCAAAACAATTATTTTTCAATCAATCAATTATTATCTTTCGAATTTAAGCTCAACCAAAGTAGAAAAATGTCCGCGGAAATTTATTCTATATCTAAAAAAACTATATCTGTATGCCATTTCATGTTTATAATTGTAAATTTATGCCGATTACATTTACCTACTTTTACTAATGTGTATTTTTAATGAGCAACAACAACTCATCTCTCGAGGTAATCGCGCGGGGTCCAAAATCCGGAGCGTGACGTGTTGGAAAATAACTAACGCTTTAAAATTTAGAAATGAGTAGGTAAGTGTGAACCGAACTCGTGTTTAAACATATTAAATTGCTAAAATCAATTGTATCATTTATGGATTATTGGCAAATAATGTATGTACGTCAAATATGTAAATTGAATATTTTAGTTCATACCTAATAGATAATGCAAATGTTATTTGCACTAATAGTTACCAGTTTTGGCTCGTAATTGGTTAACGATAACTTTTTTTTATATGTTTCAAATGCATGAAGTCATGTTTCTATTTATCATTCCAGCTATACAAATGTCCTTTCCATTACGTCTCCATCAAGCGTTGAGTAGGTACCTACCTACCGAACTCTTTACCGCCAAGTCTTATAACGAACAATTTAAGGGTTTAAACAATTAACTTTCTAACAGCTTAATATGAAATTTGAAAATGTTAATTCTCTAAAAACACTTGAACTCATAATTTGAAATAATATTGTTACCAAGGATTTCGAAAACAGACAAAACTTTACAAAATAGTTTTTCATCTGTACGTAAAATCTGTGTTCACACTTTAGAGTTAATACACTTTAGTGTACATTAAAAAAATTGTTTGAGTAATCATTAATACACGTAATCGAATGTGCAGTATATACATATGTATGTAGATACTTAAGTAGGTAGGTACATGTCAAGTCCGATTCATTCCGGTTCTTGTGTAATAAATTAGAGTACACCCCTTTACATCTCTCGATGCGATGTTTGTTTGCAATAAAATCTACTGCAGGATAATAAAGTAATTCAAACATTTGCATAACTAAATACCTACATATTAATGAATTTTGCAAACTATACCATGTGACGATGAATTAAACACGACGTTTGTTTATTCGGCCTATAATGTTACAAAATTTTACAAACACGTCATGTGAATGTTGTTATGAGTATTAAGGTTAATAATGTTTGCTTTGTCTTTAGTTTCGACCGAGACATCTCGTTTAAATATGTTTAACCCTTTCAGTAGACATTAATACGAAATTGCTGTTGAAAAAAATATAAGAGAGTAAATACATATTTATAACGTTTCATCACGCCTGAAGTCCCTTAAAAGGTTGGCCGAGCAATATACATACATAGTACATTTCCAGGTTGCTTCAGTTACGATTAATTCCTACTCTGGAATAGGGAGGAGCCTGTTGCCATACAGCTGATACTAATCTAGACTTTGAGCCACTACTAAATTTTTTAATTAATTCTAGTTAGAAAAATCTAATAATACCCGACCCGCGATTTGAACTATAGTCGTGGTTTGGTTTTGACCAAACCACGGGTAGCCCGTTGGTCTCGTAGTTTGACGTTACCTAAACGGTACCTTGACGCTTGAAATAGAGACTGGATTCGATTACCATACAAGGCAAATATTAGTCCAATGAGCACAAGTATTTGTTGTGTCTGAATGTAAAATTATTTATATAAGTATATATTGTATTTAGATATTTATACACGTATGCTTATTAGCTGTTTGGTTGACATAGCGTAGACTGCCGCGCTTGGAAGCAAATGACCCTGTACAATGCTCTCGAGATGTTTATCATTGTTATTAATTTTATATCACAATTTAAATTCACTACAGACTAGAACTAAAACTAGAAACAAAAATGATAGTTTAACGGTCTGAACAAATTACTAATTCATTAGCTCTATTTTGTTTATCTCTACATTTTAATTAAGCTTAGACTGCTCGTGTTTGTGAGCGCGACTGCTGATCGAGAGGACCTGGGTCAAATCTAGAGTCAGGTAGGTACCTACTATTGAATTTTTCTAATAACTGAAATATCTAGATGCCTCGTTGGTCGTGATGGTTGCAAGTACGACTGCCGATAGAGAGGTCCTGGATTGAATTCACGAGTCGGGCTCTACTTATTGCATTTTTCTGACTCAGATTTTCGAGTAGTGGCCCGGAGTCTGGATAGGTGCCCGGTGTATGGTATTAGATTCACCAACTAGTCCGTAGTGGCATGTAAACATAGCTGGAGAAACATCGGAGTATTACACTACTCTGCCTGCTTCTTCGGGGAAATACACACGTGCTGTGATAAAGGTGGTTCTTGTATTTAGTTACAGGCATCTTCATAAAGAAAACAACACTTTACTATTTAACAATCGGCCTTCCAAAGTTGTCAATTGGATACTTTTAAATAAATAATAACAATGGGAGTGTTCTGCATTCCTCTGCCTACCTCTTCGGGGATTACAGGCGTGAAGTTACGTTTTTAATAACAATGCATTGTCGAATATATCAAATCCTTTCAGACCTAACGCACTTCCCCTATAGGAAATTGAAATTAGAAATACCCAATAATACTTTGCCCGAACTGAGGATTGAACACAGGCAGTTTTGATTAGCAAGTGCGCTTGCAATCATTCGACAGCCGATTAGCACCAATAATATATTTTAGTTGCTTTCACAATTAAATATCGTTCGGCGTTTTAATGGAAGAGAATCTGTGGTATAAAACGATTCAACGTCAGAAAGTGAAATTTCAACACAATGATATCACAACTCAATTTAACTAGTAGGGCTCAATTTAACTACTATGCATTTTTATGTTCAATGAAACTTATTGATAAAATAATTTTTTCATTTCAGATTGCAACTAACATTAACACAATGTTACAAAATAGGTCTACATATATTCAGGCAATTTACAATTTAGGTGACAAAAAAACTGCGATAAAATTTAATGAGATTAGAACTTACATTCACATAGCGATCCATTTATCAAAATGTATGTCCATCGCAAAAATGAGATTACAACTTGCATCAAAATGTGTTTCGATTAGGAATGACTACAGAACTGCGTTTTCTGAGTCACCTTCATTGAAATATTCACTCCTTCACAGGAATATCGGTCAAAATGTATAAACTTCGGCAAAAAATCCTATCCTTGCCATCGCAAAGATTCAAATAGTCTGGTAAGCAACTCCTGTTCAGATTTAATGATCATTTTAAACGGTATAAAGGTATGAGATTGAAAATTCTACCCATCTGTTTATTTATACTATATAACGGTCATTAAACTGGATCTATAGGCAAATGACAGCCGGCTGATATTGACACCTGCTGATATGCTGTCAGAGGCGTTCGTTACAGGACTGCATCGTAACATTGCGATATATTTTTTTAGTGTTGAGAGATTTCTCGCCGGTTTTTCCCGATTATATTTAATTAATTAACAGAGATTAAATTAACAACGATTCGACTCTTTGCACAGTCGATATAGACGGGAGTAGTAATGACTTCTTAATTTATGTAGTCGCAGAAAACCATGAAACAAGATATTGACCCGTTCCTGGAATTTCCCTCTATATTCTTGCTTCATGTATTATAGGGATAGTTCATAATTTATTTAAAAACATCGTGGTAAAACATTTTAAACGATATTTCTCAAACGAAGGAATCTATTAAGTAATTTTTGACGTAGTTTTTTCAATGTAAGAAAAAGCTTTTCTGTACGTAAAACGGATGTTTTAGAACAAATATTTAACGTTACGTTTTTTCCTGTAATCCCCTGATAAGCTTGCAGAGAAGTGTAGTATCTACGCTCCCACATTCACTAGTTACGATTGCGCCCCACAATAGAATAGGTGACGAGCCTATTGCCTTACATCTGGTACAAATCCAGACTTAGCATATATGGACATATGTATTTTATACTCAAAATTCATTTAAATAAAACAAACTCAATTATACTGTATCTATTTATTGCTCGTTATTTAAAGACACTTAACGGTAATTAAATATCTTTATGATAATAAAAACTAAAATAATAAAATACAATATACAGTTATTTTTTATTATTACTATAATTACATATTTGGTGCGATCCATGGCCTACGCGTAATCAGATAATATTGAATAATAGATTTGATGAAGAAGCATACCAGCACGAGAGACATTTTGTAATTTTTCTATTTTACGTGAAGTAAACTGACACGTTTGGTGTCACTCCAGCCCATTAGTCTTCGAAAAACGTCAGGAAGAACCAGCCTGAAAATTCCTCGTGTCTGGCTATCACATATGCCTTGAAACAGAACACGAGAATATCAAGGCATTTTAAAAAATATCAATGCCTATTTAAGAAATTCATTAAATTAATTTTATTAAGAAATCATTACATATGCATGTTATAAATGCATAAGTAACACTGTCATTTACGATTTCACAACAAAACTTCTGAAACGATTTGTTGTAATATCGATCGAGTCACTGGTAAGAAGATTCCTTGAACTCATACCTATTTGTAACATTGTTTAACTCTGTAAATGTTAAAATAAAGGATAACAAATTGATGAGTATTATATAGGATTCTGCATAATCGCAAATAATATTCCATTTGGTTAGATTGCAACTTTTTACGACCCACTGTTGAGAACAGGTCTCTTCAGCAAACGTGGGCGACCTGGCGCGTACTTCACTGCTTCGCTCCAGTGCCTACTAGCAAATTGTCTTATAAAATAAAAAAATGTCACTCAACCTGAATGTCTCTACCAAACAGAATGTATAAAGCTCAATTATTACACTAAGAATTTTCATTAAATTAATGCAATTTATATATAAATGATTTAGATTTATATATAACCAATTTCTAGAATTTTTTAAGATACACTTTTAGACCCACATTTATAACCAAGAATCTAAACGCTCGATTACATTCGTCTGTCAAATAACTTTGTAAAACAAACTAAATAATAATAAGGCACGTTATTATACTGTTTATATCTATTTACAATTAGAATATATTACGTATAAGTATATAACATTTTGTACATTTATTATTTTTAAACAGTATAATATACGAATTAAAAGAAATTAATTAAGAATTTTCCATTGTATGTTTAAAACATCATACATACAATATTGTTCTCGTGGCGACAATGTCAATAGAATGTTTCTAGCATTTTTATATATACAACCATACATTTGTGACATGATATAGCTGGAATAAAAGTAATTTTTTGTTAATCAATATTGCGTGATCCTTTGAAGTTTATGTATAAAAAGCCTCTTCACAATAATAATTCTGTTAATTTAAAAATTAATATAAAATAGTACCTACACATAAAAAAAAACAAGTACAAAGGAATTAAAATTACATTTTCTTTTCCCTTACAATATAGACCTTGGGTCCATTCTAAGCTAAATTAAGTCTTACGTACAATTATACAAGACATTACAAATAAATACACCTCTTTGCCTATAAGTTACATTGGAAGTAGATTAGAATAGTACCACATGTTTACAGAGTTATACATGACACATTCAATTATACAATTTAGAATGCCGCACGCTTTTCTTTTATTCGTTCTGATTTCAGAGCTATACAGAGAATTCTTATATATGTATAATTTTACAATGGTTGAAACGTGCCTAAGGTCTACGTATACTAACTGTTATGGCAAATTATGGCTCTGGTGGCCAATAAATGGGTACAAATTGGAACAAAAATAAATATATCAAAATTAGACTTACAATTGTTTGTTTCAAGTACCTACATGAAATTGACGTATATATGTATAACGTATATACACACACACATGCATACATATGTACATGATAATAGTTTTTTTACTGTTTATCAGTTTGTTGATCGTAAATAGTAAATTAATGGTAACTTCTGAAAAGATTTCCGTGACATATCTCACAATAGTTAATTTATTCATATTGACCCACTTTATTTCTGTGAACACCACGCACATACAATATTGATAAGTTTTAATTGTTGAATAAACTCAGTAAATATTGTCTTATATATCACGTGTTTATTGTCTTGCGAGACTGCTATTATAAATATTCTGCGTTTAATATAATTAATGTATTGTTTGCAAGTAATACATTATAATATCCAAATGCAGACTAGTAACCGGAAGCAAGTTTGTACATTATATTGTAATTTTTGTAGAAATAGAAATCTCTCAATCTATATTCAAATTAGCAAGTAGTTTCACTTCTATCGCGCGTGGGCTCGACGCACTACTTTATTTATTATTTAAATAGGGTGATTTAAAGAAAGTAAACCTAACATCACGCTTGTGATCCCCATGGAGGTAGGTAGAAGAGTGTAGTACGCTTCCGCGGCTCACCAGTAACGTTCACGTCCCATAATGGAATAGGTGGTCAGTTTATTGCCGTACAGTGGACACCATTCCAGACGCCGAGCCACTACTAGAAAATTTTAATCTGATAAATCCAGTAGTTCCCACCCCGGGATTTGAATCCAGGACCTTCCGATCAGCACTTGCGCTAGCAACCAACATGACCCATGAGGCAGTCATCACAGTCATCGCTGTAATCGGCGGGAGGCTCATGAAGATGGATGTGAAATTAGTCGGGCTATGCCGAAAAAACAAACGCGAGTCAAGCTGGCGTATACATAAAGATGTGTAACACTTACTAAATGTTGAACAATAAAGAAATACACTGCATAATTATTATTGCTGACTCTGCATTGTCGTCATTCCAAATTTCCACCCAGGACGTTACGAAAAAGCAACCCGGATAGGTCTGTAACTAACTGGCTTTATCGAGTGATGTGTACGTCAATTCTATTGATACATAATTCTAATAGCGCATTTAGATTCCCTATAAAATCTTTACTAACAAAATATGACACATTTTATACATATACATTTATACATATACATAAAAACTTTGGGAATTATGGCATCTAGTGTAACAGAATCACAAAATAATGATAACTAGTTAAATAAATAACATTTTAACTAATAAATATACATCTTTTATGAACTTCTAAAGCATTTCGGTGGCCAATGTTTCATTGATTAGAAATGAGCAATTTTTGTTTTGCTTTCCACGTAAATAATCTTATTCTATTTTTTCACATTTTAATGAATATTAAAACATAATAATACAATATTTCATACTTGTATAGTTGATACAGCACTTATCGTTATGAAACTATAATGTGACTTGTATAATTTCGTTTGATGCTATTAATAAACTCACCTCAAAATAGGATCTGTTTCACAAGTTCCAATGCTAAATTCCAAAATAATAATATTTTAGCTTATTGACAAGACTGTTGATAAATGTAGAGTTGAAACAATTTTAAGAATGTATTCCCATTTACATAAAATTATCACAAAAGACATATTTCGATTAATTGTGGGAAACACCTATCTAATATTTGCAGGTATTCACGTCCTGTATAAAATATAAAAGGTTGTTATAAGGTGCAATAGATGTGTAAATATCAACCAATGCTGTTTATTTGAAGAACAATTAATAAACAGATCCTAAATTGGGCACAGTATTTGCTGTGGTAACCACACAGCTGGTGTGCATACATATATAAATTTTTTAACGCACACTTATTAAAAAAATCATATTCTATATGGAAATAGAAGCCACTCCGATTCAAGGTTTCTAACCACTGGACCATGAGAGCAGTATACCGGTGAGCTATTCCGCCCTGTCGTTCAAATGGCGTATTCGTGTTTTGGAATAAGCAATATATATTCATTCACAATGCACTGGTATTTATTCATTGTATAAAATAATTACAATAATTTTATATATCATTACGCAATTATACTACTATACAAATTGTACGTTACTGTAATCAATGTTATGTTGTCGCCAATTAAATATTTGCGAATACATATAACAAGTAACTGTTTTATATGTCCATTATACATCAATTTGTATAAATACGTCTATTTATACATACGCTTCAATTATTATACGTGACTCTACAACTTTCAACTATAAATAATATACTTTTAATAAATTGTTTTTTTTACGTAACAGCTGTTAACCTTTGTCGGATATATATCGCAGCGGTTTAAAAGCATTTTCGATAATAAATAACAGTCCGTATCTAACAAATTTTTCCGGAACATCACGGAGAATGTTCCATAATTGTCGTATACAGGATTTCAACGGCGATCTGTAGTAAGATCAAAATCAATCTAAATTTGTCAAATTTTCCCGAACTCGATTTTTCATTCATTTGACAATTTCTCCGAGTAAATAAAAATATTTAAGATTAAAATAACGGAAATCTTGACTAAATTTGGATTAGTTTAACGTACAGTGAAATCTTTCCTGGTATACTATACTTATGTACATTCCTTAGCAGCGGGGGGAGTATTGTTACAGGAGAACCTTTCTGTCATCATTACGCGTTGGATTGATTCTTTTTCTTGGGCGGCGGCGTGGGCGCCTTCTCCCGGCAGGGCGGCATGGGCAGCTTGTCGGCGCGGCGCTTGGACTGGTACAGGTAGGACGTGCGCGGCGCCAGCACCGTGTCGTAGTTGTGTCGCGGCGCGCCCGCCTCCGGCGCGTTGTTGTTGTCCGCGTCCAAGTCTACGCTCCGCTGCGATTGCTTCTGCGGCAGCGGCGGGGGCTCCTCGTCGTCTTGGTTGGAGTCGGTGGTACCTGAGAGGCAATTTACAATTCCATATAAAAAAATTATTTGCTAGTTTTTTTATGCAGTATATGATCGTTTCAATACGTAGATTTCTTAATAAAGAGTTTTCGCCGTAGATTGGTAGATCCTCGAATTTAAGTCGGTCATAATTGACTCATTGCTTTGATTAAAATTGACTTGGCATCGCATGTAACTTTTATTAAACGTAGTATTGAAGCCTTCTCTTGCAGAAAATTAGCACAATAAATTAAAGAGTATAGGCTAAGAGTGGTAGGCGCACCCACGGAGTCCCTGTTGGAGGGCGGCTCGGAGGCCAGCAGGCTGGCGCGCTGCGACAGGCGCCGCTCGGCCTCGGCGCGCGGCGGCCGCTCCGGGAACAGCTGCGACCCCGGCGGGACACCGGCGCTTACAGTACTCGCCTTACGTACTTCGACCATACCAATATATAATACTGTGTGTTGCGGAATTTTTATACCAAACTTGGATCCGACTGGCGTGTATTTAATTCCACTGTTATTTTATAATCCAACATAAATATCAACATAATTAACTAACCATTACTAATATTATTGAATTAAGCATATAAAACATATAATACACTTTAAATCTAATACTATAATTTAATATTTTGCAACGTTTTAGAGCACGGTGACTTTAACGTGCCATATTTATATCGTTGATTAAAAGTCGTTAACGTAACGTAACTTCACGCCTGTAATCCCCGAAGAGGTAGGCAGAGGAATGCAGAACACTCCCACGTTTCACC
>DWDV01003952.1:0-10110 GCA_018245615.1 Mimoniades ocyalus
GGAAATCTAAATTAGAAAATTTTGTAGTGTTCGACTCGGGAATCGAACCCGGGACCTCCTGATCGGCAGTCGCACTTGCAACAAACACGACCAACGAGGCAGGCATGTTTATTTTAGTAAAATTAATTACTTTGTTGAGGCTTATCTTAGCTATAATCAAAGAAAGATTCACGTAGATTATGTAAAGAATTATGAAAAAGCTACTACAACTCTTCTGAAATGTAAACAACTGAATGATAGGCTAAAATCTATCAGGATCAATGTCAACTCAATAGAGGTATTGAGTATAAGTAAAAATGTCTAAAGAGAGACAATTTCAATTTAAACGAAGAATGTTTTATTGCAATCGGCTTACTACCTGTTCCATAGTGGGACATAAACGTAACTGGTGAACCGTGGGAGTGCCTTCATTCTCTTGCTTAACTCTTCGGAGATTATAGGCGTGATATTACAATGTTACTATATTAAATATAAGTTTTAGTTTTATTTACTCCTTGATTATATACACTTTAATAACTCTAATTCATACACTCCACCATCGTAGGTGCAAAGATTTATTTTCACACATTAATATACAGATTAAATTGTGTACATAAAAATCGCTACGCTTCTCAAAACGCTATAATTTGACGAATGCCTTAATGAGCTGGACTGTTGTGTGAAAAATACACAACTATAGCCAAACAGCCAGCCGAAGAGCTTTCAAATCAGCCTGATACGCTGCCCACGCTATTATACCCCTTATTTGCATGGAGAAAGGCATACAATAGTATGATACAGCACGATATATGGCGGTGAATTGAAGTACTTATGCAGAGTGGACGATGGACGCTCTATGTAGAGTGACTGAGGAATTTGATCGTTTGGTTTAATTGGGATTATATTGAAATTATATGGTTTTTTATGTTATAAAAATAGCAATAATTAAAAGTAACGACTGCCACATAAGTAAATACCGCCTACTTAGAAAAGGACTGAAGATATAGTACAGTTACAGTTAATGTATATTGCTATGAATACAGTTTGAATTGGTATCAGGATTGCATAAATGGGAGTATTACTTACTACAGTCCTATTATTGTAGGTATGTTAGAATGAGTGCAGTTGGTAAGGATTTGTCCTATTCAAGGCTGGTCATAGACTCGTTACTACTGCTGACGATTAAGATGTTTGCATTTGCATAGAAAAGTTTCTAGTGAATAGTAATATTGTACACAATCCACACAACATACAAAAGACTTACATATATTTACATATGTTATTGCTAGCTGATATGTGAGAATCTTTGAAACCTTTCAAGAATTTCTTGAAGTTATAGCTGTAATGTCGGCACATATGTTTCTAATATCAGTCATTAACAGTAACTTTTGAGATATTGAATGTTTAGTTCTTATTTCAGGATTGTTTATTTTACTCACCAACAGATGGCGTTGATATCAAAATACTAATTTTGTAATGCAAAAAGTACGGAAATACAAAAGTATTAAGACTATTTGGCATGGAATGTAATAATTCATGCACGCGCAATGTTGTTTAATATACCTTATACATTCACGTATATTACGTACATATACACATATACACACATAATATGATACATAAATGTCACTTATCATATGTTACTGTTATATAACATTACACCTGAATTTCTTATCTATTATGTTGTTTTAATTTATTTATTTTTATTGTACAAACTGAAAAAAGATACATAAAGACATACATAGGTAATTATGTACAATAGCCCCGCTTATCCTAATAGAGATCTCTTCCAGAAACGCCAGGAATTGGCAATGAATCTTAGAAACTGAATTTACCCATAAATAATGACAATAAAATTGTAACAATTGTCACAATTTTAGTTAAAATTTTTGATACAATATTTGTGTTTGAACTACCTGAATGCTCCACTAAATAACGTTTTCTACGCTCCTCAGGGGTATCTTAAAATATCTCATCTTTTAGTTAAGTAATACAATAATAGTGCCGTAGCCCATTGCGTTCTGTAAACAAACTCGCCTTCCAAAGTAGGACGATCAAAGGGTTGATGTATACAATGAGTCCTTGGACTGAGTATCTGCTTACGAAATCATTTTCATTGTCGTTCCCTTACTTTGGATGGCATAACACGATCCTATTTACTATCTTCAGATAACAGTATTTAAAATGTGCTAGAGAAATAATCTTTGAATCCGAAGACGCTTGGTATGTAAGCTGTTTTGTCATACCGCCAACCCTTACTGGAACAACTTGGTATTTTATGCGTTCGTCCTAATCCAATTATAAAAATAACACACAAATCCTCATCGACACGTATACAATTTGGCTCTTTAATTGAATCGTAAGTTTCTCGACTTGTTTATGATATAATTCGTGATAATTATTCCTAATTATATCCTACGACAAAAATGTCTCGAGGTAACCCATAGACCTTAAACTTTCTGTAATGTGTCTTAAATGTGTCAACTTGTACTTGGCATGTCAGCATGCCGAATACGGGTTCTTTTCCTTTTCACCATGAACAGAGACCCGTGCTCTACAGTGGAGTTATATAAGGATTGTTTGAAGCAACGACTTACAACGGAAATGCAAAGCGGTCGTCGTAGACTGAATGGCAGAGTGTCAATAAATCGACGCTGGATAATTGTTTACACTGGCCTGAAATATGTAGGTGATCTATTTGTAAGCTGATGAAGCAACTCATTGTTTGATGATGAGTAACCCTCAGTGGACCAATGTTTTTGTTGGCTCTGTCCCGCCCTGCGTGCAGCGCCAGTACAACTGTTCAACAAATATACCAAGGCTAGATTCATTTTGTTGACAAAAATCCATTAAATTTTAAAACTTATTATTTATATTGAATATTTCCCGCTGGCAGAATATTTACCTCTCGCACAAGCACCGGTTTCGCGCAACTTTATACATAATACAAACATGACCATCTAGTAACTTCTTACGGCGTCAATTTAATAACGATCATAATAGATGGCGTTGAAGAGACTAATTTAGTTTATTAAATGTATCAATAGATGGCCCTCCGTAAGGAAAACAAGCGTTTTGTTAATAAGTTCATTATATGCTTCAAAATTACTGCATACTAAACGATAATCGGTATAAGTTGTTTTATATTTTAGGTGTACGTGATATGTACCCCCATTTCCACTCATTTTACCCTTATTATTAACAACAAAAATAATGAAAAATACATGTATTAGCTGTTCAAGTCATTGAACACACAAACAAAATGAAAACTTTATTTTTTAAATTATAACAACAATTTTTTTAAATTAACACGTAAAACTTTCAAGTGCTCTCTTAAGTTTCCAACATTGTGTAATTACTTCAAGACGTTTTAAATTTTTTATTTGTTAACATCTTTTAAACTTTTAACTATGTAGGTACATATGTGCCTGAATAAATTTTAGTAACTTTTTAAGTTTACCACTTCCATATTTTATCGAGTAATTGACTAACCGTGTACAAAACGAATTCGATATTAAAACGAATGCTAGAAGTATCGTAATCGTATAATAGTCTCGTATAATATCTATATTATAGATACTTTTAACGAATTAGCGATACTTTTACCGTACCACTAAAAGTATAAGCTTGTTTCTATTTTTAAATCTTTTTCTTATGCAAATTATGACCTATAAATGTAAACTTTTTATTGCGCAGTTCATTCTATACAATCTGTTTTACAATAATTCAGACATACTCACGCTTACACAAATACACAAACGTTTGTATGTGTGTAACAGCCGTAGGTTCATCGTGGTACACACAAAGTACAATAAATACAGTTAACATGTCGCGTTTTTTAATTAATATTAATTTAAAAAAGCTTTCGCCTCTAAAAACCCAAGTGCACAAATTTTAAAAACATATTTTTCTTATTAAAGAAAATATTTACATTACATTATTTTTAATAATACAAATATGCTGACAAAGTTCCAAAATAGACATTATTTATTGAAATATGCGTCAAGAATTTGTATTACGGTATAAGACACCTGTAAATTTTAAATATTAATGTCAAACAGTGTATAATCCATTTGGCTTCTATTTTCAAATCGCCATTTTTAACTACGCTGCGTTCCAATTTTAAAACTGATGAGTATATATTTAAAATTGGACTGGATATTTTTGATCTGTTGCTCAATATTATAGTCTGTTCTATTTTACACATACACCTATAATATAATACATATAATTATGATACAAAAAAATATATATTTTTTGTATTATTGTATTATTGGAAATGGAAAATTACTGAAAATACATACCTGTATCTATAAAATGGGTAAATATACTTTATATATCAACATTATAGTACCAGCCAGTAATGGACACCATTAAATCTTTGTTTGATGTAACCTTAACATAAAATAACATCGCGTCTGTATTTCCCCAAAAGGGCAGGTAGAGAACTTTACACTGAGAACAAATCCAAACACCGAACTGCTACTAATAATATTAACTGAGAAAAAGACTTCAAATTGTATTCATGAAAAATGCATTAATGGCCTTGAATGGGACAACGTTTTCATGTGAACTGCGTCGTTAGCAGTCCGTCCACGAATCCTGACCCACACTATACTCCAGTACCTACCCACTGTAAGAAGTTCGTAAACTAGTTTCAAGGCCTATATGATTAATTCGTAGTAAAGTGTAGAGAAGTAATCAAAGCAGAATATACAATAGACTACGTGCTAAAAGATTTCATCTTTGTACCCTGTCGTATTATTTTGTATTTTTCCCAATTTATATTTTGAAAAGTTACATTTCCTAGCATTATTTTCCAGTGTTCTAATGTGTCTTGTTTTATCGTTCTTATCAAAAGCGTTCCGACCACAGATATTTTAATCGATTTCACTTTGTCCATTCAATGGAATGCAGGTGGTGTAAATGTAAAATTGTAACTTTATATTTTTGCTGCAACGTATATAACAGTCTTATAGCGCGCACAACATGAGTTTTAGTTACTGTCTACTAAATATTTCGTGGATAACTATATTCCTGATAAGTTATCATCATCATCATCAGCCTACTCCCCTCCACAGCTGGACACAGGCCTCTCCAACAGCACGCCACTGAGCTCGATCTTCAGCTCTTTGCATCCAACCGCTGCCAGCCACTTTGAGTATTTTGTCACTCCACCCAGCCGGATGGTGTTTGCGCTACGTTTGCCAAGGCGTAGTCTCCACTCCGGAACTCGTCAAATAATAACACGACTTTATTATATACCGGCCTAATTCACGTGTGTTTTTTGGTGATGGCCCGACTAGTTTCGGACGTGTACAAGATACTCCTTCATGAGCTTCATGACACAGCTCATGTTTGTGTTAATCAATGTTATATATAAATAACATGTTTCTGTTGTTTATTCAACAGAACAATTAATATTTTAACCGCATTACTGCGTGTCGCTTGGATTAATTATTCATTGAACGTTATTGAAATTAATCGTGTAATCAGTTCTTTGCTTTGTACTGTACGAAATTAATAACACTAGGAAAGCATATAAAGGTAGTTATCATTATACCAGCGTGTCACGTCCCCTACGGGGTAGGCAGTTAGCATCGAGTACAGGTAGTACATAATAAAGCATTTAGACAAGGTAGAGAAAGGTAGAGATAAAGAATGTAGAGTTCGAAATTTAAAAACAGTTTACTGTAGGGTAACTATCAATAGATGTGGCATCGTGTGAACTCACCCTACAGGACGTAAAAACAATAACGGGCCGTTCGGCGATATGCAAAAATTTAACGAAAATAAAACACGGGAATAAGAGGGAATAAATAAAATGATAAAAAAAATATAAATCCAGTGTTTTTGTCCCGCTCCTCGGCCGCTCCGCAGCCCGTCTCTAGACAGCCGGCGGGCTGTGCTCAGAACGGCGGAGCTGAAAATTTGAATTGGTGAATAAGTTATTTTTAAACATACATTTCTCGTATTGAATTTTGAGTTGTCAATTGAGTCTCGTATTGAGTTGTCAATGTTATTTAAGGTGTGTATGAAGTTTACTAATTCATACTTGACCAAACTATCCCCTGTTCACTTTACTTATTCCAAAAGAAGACTCTTTCCAACAGTTGACGTAAAAAATGTTGATAACAATTCTGATGACGTTCAATCGCAGTGCGCCATATAACGGACACAAATCCACACTCCGAGATAATACAAGACATTTCAACTAGAAACTAGTGTTACCAGCGAAACTAGTGTTACTAGTGTTACGCAAAACAGGAAAAGGAGTTACAAATACAAAAGTAATGCGTAGAAATACCAATTCTAGTTATTTATATAATTATGTAAATGTAATTTTTAATGAATTATGATCGAGAATATCAATTTATTCATTTTCGATTACTTACAACGATATTGATAATAATCGAATTATTTACAATTTATCACGAAATATATTCAACTGACCATCTTTTCGATATACATACAAATGTTCTTTAAATTTAATGAATAATTGGGTAGTGAAGTAAAAGCTGAAATAAATTATATAAATATGGCATTAAATTCAACCAGTCGGACTAGAGTCATAAAGATACCAGTTCCAATGCGAAACGACATCGAGGAGTGTAATTATAGAATAAATTAGCTTCATATGGCATTTTGCGACTTTTATTTTATACAATTTACATGCTTTTGTAGCTTTTTAAGCGTTCTCAATGTCATTTAAATGGTTCTGTAGCTCGTAATTTTTTCAAATAATATTAGTAGGTACGTAGATACGAGGAAAATGGTCTGAAGTTTTATTTTTAATTGCAGTACAGTATCTATATATATTTTTTATTGGAATTTTCGAAATGCTTCTAATATAGACGAAGTTCGAGAGTGTTCCACAAAGTGTACGTACGAGTAGTTCCGTATGTTCGGTATAACTACGTAATCTTTGACCAGAATATTTAATCTGTGACAGGATATGATCAACATTTTGTGAAATAACATTACACCTGTCGTGTTAGATACAATATTCTTTTTTTTTTTGGAAATTCTACTTCCTTTATTAGTAATTCAAATTGATTAATGTTTTAAATAAACACAGCTGCCATCAAAACGCCCAAAAATAACTATTAATATGTAATTATACATACGTAACAAGTTACACAAAATATTAATTTGCATAAGTAATTCATTTGTACAAAATATTTGTCCTTTAAAATTATTCAAGGTGTTGAGTATTAGGGGATATGTCATAAGTAACTAATTCAACTAGATAAGATCAGCAAACGGTTGGTAGCAGAAGTTGGATGCAGCAAGCCCAGGACATGGAGCAATGTAGCTCGTTAAAGGCGGTCTTTGTCCAGCTGTGGACTGAAAAAAGCTGACTTTCCTGTAGTCAATCATCATCATCATCAGCCTATTGTAGTCCTATTGAGTTAATGCCACCAGTAGTCTTTATCGTTTTTGAAAATATATCCTTATACTTAAATACTCTCTTAATTGCAAGTATATATAATATTTCAACAATCAACAACAAAATCAAATCTACCCACGTGGATGAGCTACACAAAGAAAGCTTTCGATACAAAATATGAGACAATACCACGTTTTCTACCTAATTCGTAGCTCACTTAAAAAGATGATTGCGCAATACGTACGGACGTGCCATAATACGTACGTGTTTAATAAATTTAAATTGATTATGATAATTATTATTAAATATTAAGCAACGTTTCAGTTGCGTCCTTCTGCGCGACAGGCGTGATATTTCAAAGTGGGCAAAAGTACATTCGCGTTATAGTACGTAGGAAGCGACGGGACCGCGGCGCGCCGGCGCTACACTGGAAGCGAAGCTGTTTTGAAAATATCGATTTAACAACTCCAAACGTTCTCAGGGAAATAAACCATATTCTAACAACTAACAATATACAAATCAACACAAAGTTAATAATAATTACTATTCTAAGACTGGGGCGGAGTAAGAATACATTCGCTGGCCCTGTGCCGGGTTACAGGTGTCCTACGCGGCGACTAAAACCGGCGCAGCGTAGGCCGTACGAGGAGCTGTGCTCTGCGATACCCCACCCACATGTCCAGCGTAGGCATTATGGGTTTAACCCCTGAGGGGAAAGCCTATTTTCAGCTGTGGAATTCAATAGACTGATGATTATGCTTTTAAGATTCATTAGACTGCCACGTCAGGCCCCTTTAGGGATAGGCAGAATATCTCCATGGCAAATATCTCTATCCGCACATACCTGATGTGTTAATAAATTATTGTAACTTGATCTTCCCGGTTGGAATTTGGACCCGGTGTATGACAATAGGCTCACCTCTTGTTCCTTGGTAGGGCGTAAATGTAAGCGGTGAAACACGGAAGTGTACTACACACCTCGGACTACCCCTTTTGGGAAATATAAATGTGACATATAAATTCATCACTCACTTCATACGCGTACATGCTCACAAGTTACAGAGATATCTGACGCAAACTTCTTTTCCATTCTTATTGTCAAATTATCTTGTTATTCCTTCCTAACTTGTGTGATATGAAAATAAAGTATTGCTAACATTCACTCAACCTCATTAGAACCCTTCATTCGGCGCCATAATAGTTAGACCTTCGCCGATCTCATCCAGCTCGTGCCATCTGCCTCCTTAAAGTCACCAGTGCGACAGATTGGAGGGCACTACATAGTACATCTGCCACCATAAAACGCAAAAATATTGGAACGGTTGCAGTACGTTTTGTCAAATCATCAATTACATTATTGCATGAAAACTTCATGTAGTGCTTTAAAAATTATAAGAGTCAAAAATATGCAAGAATTGTCATTCTGACGGAATAAATATAATTAACAATCTAGCTTTCATCTTCTTACACGCTGGGTAGGTCTTAGAAAATATACTCGGTAGCCTCTGTTCTATTCTTCTCCATCACATCAACCTCTATAATCAAATGGTGATGCTGGCATGAAAGAACTGTAAAGTTCATCAACATCAATACTTTTGTCGGTCCTCTGTTGACAACGAGTCTCCTCTTAGAATTACCAGGGTTAAGGCCGTAGTCTGCCACACTGGCTAAGTGCGTACATACGCAAAGTATTACCAAAACTTCTCCCGTCTGGCTAAACCAAAACTTGTCGCGGTCTGGCTAGGCACAGGTACATGCCCTGACCGCCTATGGGGGACTAGCGTATGCGGTTCGAGAAGCCATGCTCTGCGATCCCCAACCTGCGTGCCCAGTCTGGGGATTATGGACATATCCCCTTAAGGAAACCTATGTCCAACACTGTACGGACTGCAATAGGCTGATGATGATGATGATGTGTTTTATTTGAATAGAAAATTTAAGCTCCTATATTTTTTTTGTTTTTTTTTCATTGTTCAATAGGTACTATGTAGAAAGTGGGAGTGTTCTCTGCCTTCTTCTTTGTGGATTACGTGTGTGATACTACGTTTGTAATACTGTAATATGTGAATATTTCTACAGACTATAATGTGATTCTTATTGCCTAATAATTATTATATTCTTATGATCTTATGATTCTCATTAGAGGTAAAGAAATATTTCATATAGGTATCACAATAGTATAAAATTTTCCTAATATGTATTTGGTTTTATAATCGCCTTTAAGGTCATCGCTCCACTGCTAGCTACTCACCAAATACTTATACGAATGTATAGTATATATTGCGTAGGACGCGACGGGACAGAATAAAGCCCTTTTCCTATTGTGCGCGATGTTTTATGCGCTACGCGAATATTTAATTTGCTCGTGCACTTCAAAAATCACTGATTCTGTATGTATAGCACGTTTCTCTTGACAAATTAATAAGAGAAAATAATAATAACAGTAACAAATAAACGGTGACGTTGATATGTGGTGCTTGTCTCTTTGGTAGTTTTGGTTCGAAACCAGATCGTATATATTTGGCATAAGTTTATCAATACATTTTGTAATAACTAATTATAAACACTAGAGAGTATGTGTTTAATGTATCTAAATTACAAAACAAAAAAAACAAAAATAATGAGTTTTAAACGTAACATCACGCCTGTAATCCCCGAAGAGGGAGGCAGAGGAATGTAGAACACTCCCACGTTTCACCAGTTACGTTTACGTCCCACTCTGGAATAGGTGGTGAGCCTAT
>DWDV01003953.1:0-10109 GCA_018245615.1 Mimoniades ocyalus
CTTCTTTACTACTTCTGTAGACCCAGCCAGCGGCGCCCGCCTACGCAGGCCCATCTTATGGGGACCTGTCATATAGGTACCCGCTCCTGAGCTATTTAAAATTACTTAATTATAGTATGTTTTTTAATTATATTTGTAAATAACTTTCATTAATTGATTTTATTTGTATAGATTAATCCAGTAATATTCTTTTTACTGCATTATATGTATATAAAATTAGTAAATTATCATGGTTATTAATTTAGGTGGTTTTTGGTTACCGTATTTATTAATAATAAATAAGCAAGCCGTGTAGTTTTTGTTATACTTTAATGAATAATGAGCGTGTAACATAGTTATCGAACTACACCCAGTTATCAGCCCTAGATCGCGATGAAATTTCCGGACGAAATACCTGGATGAAATACCTTGATGTTGAGATTATCTATCACTGATTCAATCAAATTAGTGACTATGAGCTGTAGTCACTAATTTAATTTAATTATCTATATACTGAGATACGTATGATTGTAATAATTATAAATATCTTAGGCAAATACACACACGGCCATCTGATTCTACACTAGAGCCTATACTGTAGTTGCTTAAAAGCCGATAAACACATTATGTAGGTATATATTATTATTCTATGAGTAGCAACAACTATTCGAAGGTAATGATGAAAGGCGAAAATCTTCCCAACTCCATCCAGTATAAAGGATGTTCCAGTTATTAAGAGCATGACTGGAACGTTCCGTCCGCGCCAGTCATGCCGCACGCTCGTTACTTCCATTAGCTAAACAAGAGAGACTTCCAATTAATTAGACCACGAACACGGGGATAAGGGATTCATCCGATATATTTTTATATAAGGCTGAATTGAATGAAAAAATATTAATCAGCAGTATGAAAGGCCTAAAATATTAATAAACATGAAAGGAATGATTCGAAATACAGCGGTATTCATAAGCACTCCACCTATTTATGTTTGTCATTATATAGCTGTCTCTTACTTTTCTATTCTGCGATTTACATTTTGTATACTAGGTGTTCAATTTCACATAAATTAATCATAATTATATACACGTTGCTTTATTTGTGTGTATAATTATGTTTAATTTGGAGATTTAAGTCAAAGGTGTCAATAAAACTACTCATTACGAAAATAATAAATTTTATTCTTTTATTTATGTATGTATATACAATTATAACTGATATGTTTCAAGTAAATTTAAACAACAATTAAAAGTACAAGTAAATACCGTCTTAAACCTAAGAGGAATAGCAGATTTTTTACGTTATAATATTTAAATAATAAAAGCCTCAACATGGAGTCAACATTATTCATGTTTCGTCTCGTTCACATGTAGCACACATTTATCCAATGCTATCGTACATAAAAAAGCGCCGCTGAACCATTGAACGTCACCGATAGAAAGTCGTACAAAATACTCTTGTTACAACAAAATAATCTTTTTATATAATAAATACGTCGGAATGTAACCAATATCACACATATACAATACATTAGTATTAACAAATAAAATTTTAAATATTTAATTAAACATATATGCATATAATTTGGACGTTTTATGATAGAACAAATTATTCCACCTTAATGATCACAAAACTTAAAATTTCATAACAAATTATAATAATTCAATTAACACATTTATGTTCGCTCAACACTTACATAACACTTACATATATTTATATTCGTAATACTGGATTGTAAACATTACTATATTACAATATAGCTATATCTAACATTAATTTATTATGTCCATAATATCGAAGTGAATACAAATCAGAAAAAAATATCTCGGGTGACAATGAGTTTTATTCGCAAGAATAAAACCAAACACCTATTTTGTAAAACAATCGTTCTTGGAATCAATCTAGCGTGTAGATAGGCTCTTCTCCATTTAAAAATTATATCTCTGATTCTATATGTGGCTTAAAGTACAATAAAAGCTCCAGCTGCATTTGTGTAAGTATATGGCAATGTTTTACCAGTTTAACAATCGTAGAATACATGGAATACACATACAACAACATTCAATTCGATGCTGACGAAAATACAGTTCAGTTCAAAGTGAACATTTACAGCTCGTCCCTGGCGCGGCGGCGGCGCAGCGCCAGGTCGTCGTGCTGGAACCACGTGGCGTACACCTTGAGCGGGTCCGGCGACGAGTGGCGGTGGAACGACACCGGGCGGTCGCGCGCCAGCACCTCGCGCGCGTAGTCGTGCGGCCGCGCCTGGCCATCCGCATATACAATACTTCATGAGTTCACTTCGACATTCATTGAGTGACGTTAGTGTTGTTTGTTTTTCAATTTATCTGCTGTACTTGCACTATGATGTTTTCATTTTAAAGCTACATTTCTAAATAATCTTTGAACACGTTTTTATGTTATATTGATAAAATCATTGGCGTCATATGAGAAGTCGTGCTCTGCGACACTCGACCAGCACGACGAATGTGGAGATTAGAAGCAAAATCCCTTAGTGCAGCCCTAAGTCTAGCAGTGGACTTAAACAGGCCGATGATGTTATAACACTTTATTGCGCTGTAAAATACAATTTTAATATATACAAAGTGTAAATGAGTAGGAACATATTATTATGGACACCTGATGGAAGAGCGGCGAGTGCGTGAGCGAGATGTTGAGGCGGTGCGCGGCGCACGCGCCCAGCGACATGTCGTCGGGCGCGGCGCGCGCGGCGCAGGCGCAGGCGGACAGCGCGCGCGCCGCGCGCACGTTCAGCGCCGCGCCGCCGCCGCCCGTGATGTAGTCGTATCCTGGGAGCGACACGGCCCACGTCGGCATCATAATATAATTCTCGCAGTAAAAGATGCGAACATAGCGGTAAATAGCGTTTTCTACCAGCAGCATTCGAGATGTAGGCACAGAGCCATCATACAGTTTCGGATGTATATAGCAATAATTATAACCATATGAAAAGTCATCAAATCTTTTAAATACTCCCTAATAAGTAAAGGAAAATATCGATAGGAAACTTGCACACCTGCCGAGTTCTAAATAACGTCCACAAATATTCTAGTCAAGCCTATCTACCTAACTTAGCCTGGTAAATAAAACACTACAACAAAATCGATGTCCATGTAAAAAAAAACTATTAAACACAATTATTTGCATGCACGATCAATTAAAAGAAGTCTCATAATAAAAAAACATAAAACTACACATACTAAAAGTTATCTTCAAAGCGAAAATCCAGCTGCCTTTGTATCTAGTCAATGTCAAAGACCGCGAGGCTGCCTCTGCTATTAACTATCTTAAAACCACTCACGTTGTCTCTTCTTTGAGACGTAGCCTTATAGATTGGATCAAGTACTCGACATGCACTCTAATGCGTGCATCGCCATAGTGGTTATTATTATTAACTATGCACTTTATACTAAAATTTCTCATAAAGTTATATTATCGACTGGAAAATGACATCAGCTACTTTTATCCCGGCAAAATACGTAGTTGTTATAAGATTCAGTTTTGGCACTTGAAATGATCACATATCTATATAATTCTTGTTATTAAATGTTTCGTGAGTGTTACACATGAGTGAGAATTAATCCGGCTAGACTCACGTGTCGTTGCAAACGGCGGGAGCTCATGAGGAAGGACCTCGTGTAGGTCCGAAACTAGTCGGAGCACCCCGAAAAAAAACACACGTGAGTCTAGCCGGATTAATTCTCAGTCATATGTAATTCTTCAAATTCAAATCTCATTTATTCAAAATTGGTTCAAAAGAACACTTTTTGTACGTCAAAATGATGCTACCACCGCTTCGGAAGATGCCTCGCTATGGAGAAAAAGCGGCGAAAGCTTCATTAAGTTACTAGATGTCGCTTTAATCAAGTTATATATTATAGGAAGAAAATAAAGATATTGATTTATAAACTGTTAATACAAATCTAATAAACCACATCAAGTTACAAAACTAAGTTCAAGTTCATTAAAAATATTCATCTGCAACTCAACTCTTACCTAATTCTCAATCAATATAACGACACTAAAAAAGAATTGGCCGCGGAACAACGTGGTCAGTGTAGAGTCAACGAACGTCATTTGTTTAAAAGACCATAGCAATAATCACGTTCTGACTGGCTAGTGCTTAAAAATCGTTCACAGAATCCGTTCAGCACCATCAACTTCTTTAACGTTCTATTATTGGACAAATCCCTGTCAGAATCAAAACTTAAGGCTGTAGTCAACCATTCTGACCAGGTAAAAGTTGTTAAACTTCACACTACATATTGCCGATTAATAAACATTATAATTGATTATTATATGAATTTATGCAATTGCACTGTAAACATCTTCAAGCATTTATCGGAACTATTTAATATAAGATCAATCAACCAAATTAACTGTTCTTAAAATCAAGCACATCACATTACGCACGTGTCAATAGCTCTTACCTTTAGCGAACGTCTCCTTCTTCCCGTAACCGTACCCGTATCTCTCCCCCAGGATGGTAATTTCATTGCTGTCCCGATAGCAGCTCAATACTTCGCACAGCCGCCGAACACTTGGACAATATTCAAAATATAAGTTTACCTCGGCTCTAGTTATTTTTTTATGTTAAATATTTACAAGTAAAATGTTCGTTGGTATACACGTATAATGTACGATGGATATATCAATCAAAAACATATAAAACATCCAATTACGAGTCAAGGATAAACAAATGTAAATACGTGAAATTATATTGGTATAAAAAAAATTTGGAAAGAAATATAAGAAATATTATAATTAAAGGTTCTATACTAAGTTTTTATACAACAATACTAACATAAGAAAATGTAACATCACGCCTGTAATCCTCGAAGCAGTAGGCAGAGGAGTGTTAGTAGTACACACCCCATTTATGTTAGGTTCATCAGTTACATTTACGTAGCACTATGGAATAGAAAGTGAGCCTATTACTCTACACAAATCCAAACTCGCAGTCATTACTAGAAAATCTAAGTTAGAAAAATTCAATAGTATCCGTCATGGGATTCGAACACCTCTAGATCGCAAACTCGCGTCGGTAAACCACTCGAGCGAAAAGGTAGTAATTAATATATGAAAAATGTTAACGCTTCAAATTCAAAGGTCACGATTTCATTATCGTCATTAAACATAAAAAGTATAAAACATGGATACATGGTGAAATCTTACCCCAGAATCGTGTCGTCGTCTGCCAAAAATATCCATTTGACATGAGGCATGGTCTTGACCGCTTTTACGGCTTTTTTCAAAATTGCTACTGTCTTAGCGCAATGGCCCGTCTTCGTGTTCAGCACGCCGGTGGCGACGGTCGGCACTGATGGATCTAGACCACATTCACTTCAGTTATTTTAAAACACTAACACCAAGTTGGGGGTGACGAGAGTCTCCAAAACCGGCGTGCGTGTATGAAGACAGTGATGAATGTAAAAGAAACGTGTGTATGGCATTCGGTGTAAGGGCCTAGCGTGATCATATATATTAACAGTATTATGACGCAGTACTGAAGAATATATTCTAGACTAGAAGACTAAAGAAGAAAACATAAAAAAATGATGAAGGTAAAAATATACTTTGCTAATCTTAAAAATTGTAATTCTTAAAACTTTAATAACTTTCAATTTAATGACGATATCGTAATTTTTTATTAGATAAATGGTACAAGTGTCTAAGAAATAAAACTAAACAAAAATGATCGAAATGTAACGTGTAGTTTCTGCGTGGAACGCGCACAATGGAATACCCCTTATTATTTTATTTATATCGATTCGTACAAAAGCCAGGACAAATATGTTTTACTATGAAGATGTCTGAATTATTTAGTAGCCAAATTTATTGAGTAATCTCCCTTTCTCTCCCACCATTAGGACCGGGTATCTTTCGAAGGATTTACGGATCGTACACACATATTAAGCAACGGAAGGCTGGTATTTATGGCACTTGAAATCATGTGACCAGCCCAGCTGTTTATGTGGGTATACAAAGTGTATTAGGGTCCTACTGTATCTCAACACCTCGCTTAATGAGGTTGCGCATTTCCGTACGTCGTAATTCATGCCTCATACCTTCATACATTTTCCTAAAATCATTCTTTAATCCGGCAACACTTCAATCGAATTTAGAAGACTAGTTCACTTTGACTTGATTCAGAACACTTGAGACTGATTAAAATGTACTAATCATATTGCCACACATAGGTGTTCTTAATAATAAATAGTTGTTACAGGGTTACACATAGATTAAGACTTCCTCCGGCCACTTTAGTTAGAAATATCGCAGGTAACATTTAGAGATGGCTTTGACCTATACGAACATAGTATTTCTTACCAGCTTTATCACTATAGAATACGAGGTTGGTGACACGGCTGCCCCAAGTTTTTTTCACCACTTTTACTCTGGTGGAATGAAAACCACTCCACGTCTTCATGGCAAAGAATATAGAATCCTCAGGTATTGGTCTGCCCTGCCGAAAACCAGGGTAAATTATTTAGTAATTACGATAAGAGGCTTACGTAGCGAGTAGAAGAAGGCGTAATTCAGTAATGAATTTTCAGATTATTTTCAATATATATACTTCTTCGTGAGTAAACGAAATTAAGTAAGAAAAAAAAACTTGTTAAGAAAACAGATTCGTAAGTAACTTCAGGTGGGTGTTTTGTTTGTAGTTTTAAGTTTTGTATCATAGGAACGCCACAGTATACACTCTTAAATAAGATGATGATTGTCATGACAAAGTAACTTACTGTTCACAAAAATACTTACACATATGTCAAACTGCTTTGGATAAGTTGCGCAGTTGTCACCAGAGACAATGCAGAAGCTCAAATCGGGCATTAGCAAAGGTCCAGGGTTGTCTTCACTGCCATAGATGAGTTGTGCCAGTTCAAAAGCTGGGTCTATTGAAAAGTCCGCCTCGAGTTTGCGTTCTCCGCTTTCAATTTGATGAAGAAGTCTTGAAAAGAAAGTTTTTACTTTTACTGATAGTTACCATAAGAGCCTTGTAAAGTTAATATAAAACCAAGATCAATAAGACCAGAAATTATTTGGTCTATGTTTGAAGACCAATGAAAACTAACTGCTTTCACAGATGTAATTAATTAGACGCTTCGATTTATTACTACAAGCAGCTAAGGCCAGATAGTGCGAAACATTCAAGTATAGTAACATATTATGAAAGTAGCAAGGAAATTTATGTTTTTCGAACTTAATCAAATAATAAAATTTTAAATCTTACCGGTCTATAAGTTTCATTTTCATAGCGAATCCACTTCCAAAGTTTGGATACATAAAACCTCCATCTTCTTCCAACTCTTCGAAGTACGTGAAGTGATGGATAATCGTCGGCTCTTCGTCACTTAATGGATAACCAAGCCACATGACATCCTAACGTTGCGACAAATTATAATTATTAATGTGCGTGGAATGTGTGGAAGCTTGTAAATAAAAAAAGATAAATCTTTAAGAGAAAGCAAAAAAAGCTACTATAAGAACATTTTAATAAAATTATACGGCAATAGAGTCACCAGCTATTCCATGGTGGAACGTAAACGTAACTGGTAACACGTGGGAGTGTAATACACGCCTCTGCCGACTTGGGGATTACAGGTGTAATGTTACATGAAGTTAAATATTTCACAATCAACAATGACAAACATTTGAGAGCAGTAGAAAAATAGCTGTAAATTGAATTAGGAAATCTTTGTTGAATAAGATCTCACCTCCTGGGTGTCTGCAGTAGCTAATGCTTCAAAAAGTATTTGGCACCTGACTGCTGTGTGAGGCTCCACGAAAAGTATCCATCGTACGTCGGTGTTCTTATATTTTGTTAGCAAGGGTCTGAGCAGTGGTGTGATCGTCCAAGCACCAGGTATTGGGAAGTCCTCATTCGTTATATGAACAATTGGTCGCCGCTGTAAATTAATTGTACACATTGTACTAGGAAATCAAATGTCAATTACTGATCCGTTGTTAAGTCATATGAGATATGTAGCCACATTTATAAATCATGCATTGCTATCAACATGTCCGCAAGAAACAGTCCACGGACGGGAAGAGCTTTAAAACGTCATAAGGATGGATATTCTCACCTTTTCCAGATATATAACTTGATTGTCTATATTTTCTTTAAGGCGCGTGGCAACGCTAGCGGTATAAGGCTCAGTTTGACTTACTATTATGAACACAACATTTCTTGAATCTGTAACAAAATATTACAAATGTAGATGATGGAACAATAGGTATGGTTACACTTATATCAATAAACATTTGCAGGAACCATGAGGAGAGACTTTAAATTGTGTTTCAAAACTAAACACAGACGCGTTGACCGATGAAATCCTTATTATGACCAATCCATATGCTCCATATCCATGGAGCAGTATAAAGAAGATTCTGCGAGACTGCCATCAGCGGAGAGAGATCTGTGCGCTTCCGATTCCATTAGCGGAGAGCCGGACAAAAAGGGTTGCAACCAACGTGCACCTAACAGATTTCTTTTTCTTATTGTCTACGACGAACCATATGACTCTATGATAGCTTGAGATATAAGTTAAATCAATATACTTTCAAAATAGGTAAGCAACTTTGTGTTGCCATATACCGTTTACTGAAAAGTTTTATACAACACACAGGTGTCGCAAGATCTTTGACATTTGAATTATTTATTAGTGCCCGTATACATATATTGCTTTCATTATCTAAGCAGCGACGTATACATATATGTATATATAGCGACATATATTCAAAAGATTTTAGGTACGAAAACTAATAAAATATTACTCAGTACAGTCAGACTGTGTATACACATCGACTGTGATAATAAGTTACCAGCGTGATAAATATATGTATAAACAAGAACAGCAACGAGAGCAAATGAAAATTTTAAAAAGATTATTCGAAAGGTCATCTATCATTACATATGTATGTACATAATGTCTAATAATTATCTACTGGATTCAATAAATGTTTTAACACACATATTTTATCCTTGTTTCCATTTAATTATTATCAACATTTATTCCTGAAATTCTCGTAATAAGTAGCGGTTCAATAAAATTATGGCATCATCGATCTTCATTCGATATTCCGCGAAATTATTACCAGTTGGTCAAATTACGTATTGGCAAAACCCTGTTTATCGTTATTACAGGAAACGGCTCGATAAAAATAATATAGAGCTAAAGAGCTTTCTACATCATGCGGTATACTCATATTTAGAAGGGTATACGCTATTGATAGGTACCGCAGCGAACGGAGATAAGCCGCGCGATCGATGCGGTAACGACATTATCATCAAATTATGACGAATAGCTCCACACACCTACCGATTGCACGCCGTGGTATCATCAATCAAATGTAACGTCAGGTTTCGTACAGGCATCGCGTCGATTAATCAGCCGATACCTTTACGTATGTAGGTACGAGACACTACAGATACAGGAGAGCAGGGGAATTTGAGCCATCAGCGCTTAATTCACAGATGAGAATATCTTGGAGCGGATTAAGGTTAAGCCTGTTGCGTTATAACTAGCTTTGCGGCGGGTTGAAGTTAGTTAATCAGTTTTAGATAACACTATGATTTGCGGTATAATATAGGGATAACCAGGACCAACTAGAACTTACATTATCAGTGATATTTTGGACAAAGAGGTAAATTATATCTAACCCGCATACCCATCGTGAGGGTTATGGATAAAACCCTCTATGGGAGACCAGCAATGAACTGAGACTTGCTGATGATGATTCTGAAGATGAGATAAATAGTAAGCTGTATTGTATATGTATGTAAGATAAAAAGGAAGACTCGATAAATGGTTAAAAATATTTAACTTTTACTATTTTGGTCGCTAAGGCTTTTTTACATGAAGGGATAGTTAACTAGTACAAAATGACAAGGAAATCATCAATATGATCTAAGTTAACACAGGAAATCTGAGATAGTTATTATGAGAGGGATTCGTTACTTAGGAAAACATTAGAAAAAAAACACAATTAACCAAAGAGAATTGATAAGTTGAAATACGTATAAAATATAACGTACGTAACTTCACGCCTGTAATCCCCGAAGAGGTAGGCAGAGGAATGCAGAACACTCCCACGTTTCACCGGTTACG
>DWDV01003954.1:0-10108 GCA_018245615.1 Mimoniades ocyalus
CCATACCACAAGCTCTGTTGATGCTTACTTTGGGATCAGATGGCCGTGTGTGGAGATGTCCCAAGATATTATTATTTCAAACAACACTGATTTTATGTACTTCTAGTTGCGAGTGACATGTAATACTTTGACCGTCGTTTGGCATTTCTTACTCTATATTTTTTACATTTTTTTAAATAATATAACATTATCGTTTTACTAGCTATGGTATTTTATGGCCATACGAATAATTTATGACCTTTACTTACTTATATTGTTATATCACATTACCCAAAAGTGAATGTTGTCACCGTTCAGATGAATAATTGGTACGAAATCGCTTTTCATAAGCGTTTTGGTGATTCGAAGAAGGTCAGATACAGAAACCATGTTTGCTATATGAAACTATTTGAAACAAAGGCGCTGTTGTTGATAGAACATCAACAGCCTTCTGGAGTCTGCAAATAAGTATCTAACAATACATATATGGTATGGGCATTTCCATCTTGTGAATTCTGGAACATGCTTCACTACAACACGCGAGAACCGCTTGTAACAACACCAACGTACTGGTCCAGTGATAATAGATGATAACAGTTATTAAGTTCCACAGCAGCTGAGGATGTAAATGTTCTACTTGATAATGTAATGGTCGTTATGAATTACAAAGTTTTAAACAAATTCCACACGGTTTCACGATTTTTATGTGAAGGCAACAATCGAACGATATAAGAAGCACGTAATCAAAAACATGATATTTAGTAAAATATGACACTGGCAGAAAAAGATCATTGAGAACAAAATCCATCCAAGCCCATGTTACTTAACTATGAATGCTATTTGCGATATTATAATAGCTAGCTTTGTAGTATCTCACATTGAAACAAATGCTAATGTTATAACATTATTAATTTCAATTTTAAAAAACATGTTTATTTGTTAACTGCTCTCATTCTAACAAACTAATTTAATTAATGGTGACACAAAAATAATGCTTGGCAATTCTTTTATTTTCTTGGTCTAATACTCGAAATCCCATAACGTTGTTTTACGGTCCAATTTACTGGTGGTCACGTTTCATTTCAAAAAGTCGTTACAACAAGACACATCGTAGTTGCAATTAGACGGAACAAAAACTCTCCGCGCTCGCAATGTGTCACAACAACCGTGAACTGTGACATAACAATCTGTACAGACAAAATAACTGAGCTGTAATATTACAAAATTGTTCCGCATTCACAATTTTGTATCAGTAGCCTAAATACTTGGTTCGTATGATCGCAGTCAGTTACATTTACATTACTTGACACTGATTCTTCCATTGTAATAGTAAGAAGCTTTGTTCATCAGATTTATCTAGTGGGAGTTACTGACAAAACTGGTTAGCGGGTCTGGCGGACATTGAAAATCTTAAATCAATGACAAACAATTATCGTTTGCTTAATTACCTGTTAACCATTGCAACCTCATGGCATAGTTAACCTGAAAGAGTGTTATATCACGCTCAAGGAACAAAAAATAACAGAGAAGTTTAATATATCAAGTTTTTTGTATCGAGATGCGTACTCCAGAGGTTTGAATATCGATACAAAAACTGAAGTTGCCGTTAAGACGCACACTCGAAGAATGCCAAGAGTACAGATTTTGCATATAGAAATAGTGCATTCTACATAGCCCTTATCCAGAACCCTCTCTAGAAGATGCCAGCGATCGGTAGAGCGGGATCAATCGAACTACTTAAAACAGATGAAGCTCCATAAGGTACGGGAACATAAGGTATTACGACTTAGAAACCGAGGTATGCATGATCGGTATTGCAGACTTAAATCATCTCCTGTCCCGAGGAAGCATAGCTTCGAACTTGTATCTAGTCTCATTGCGCTCTCCAATCTACATCATCATCATCATCAGCCTATTTCCGTCCACTGCTGGACACTGACCTCTCCAATAGCACGCCACTGAGCTCGATCTTCAGCTCTTTACATCCAACCTACACACGCCAATAAAATCAATGACTCGTCGTACCTAGGTGTTGAGGCAACGTGACAACAACAGGACTATACATTATCCCTGACGCAACCCTCAATGACATGCGCGGAATGATAGTAAACTTAACAGTAAATATTTCGATAGGGTTGTGAATCCATGCAACCGTCAGACAGTATAACTATAATTTGGCCTTTTTAAAATTATGTTTTGCAGCGTTTAAGTATCAAGGTAAGACAAATACATTTATAAAGATAAAATGTTGAAAATGTCCAGAATATATAAAAGAGTGGAAGCAGCTGCAGGCGCTTACTTTTCCTTTTTTGTTCCGCCGGCGATCATTAATAAAAGACTATCCAATACACACCAGCTAATATAAAAGCCGTGCACATTTCCGTACTATAAAATTATCGTTAAATGTTATCATTTCTCACTATTGTACACGTGATAAGCTTATTTTCTTACGACACGAATCGTTAACAGAGTCATTAACAACGGTATTAGAGTTAATGTTTTTTCTTTAAAAATAAAGAACTTTGTGGGGATGTATTTGTATAGAAAACAATACTATCCATAATTTAAAAGCGTTCTAATCAGTTACAAAAACTTAATCCATTTAAACTAAACCTTTATAAAATAAGCAATTCGCTATAGCTATTTTAACAAACGTTGAAGACGCTTCTCAATTTATAATTTTCACTAAGAAATTCAACATCTTAAATTACAAGCGTTTCGCAATTTTTAAATAAGGTGAGTTCTTATTACGTTCTTAGTATGCTCAGTTCATGAATGGAATTTTAAATGCACTGCATGTTCTCATCGATAGTTCGAAACGAAATAGCCGAATTATACCTAACCTTAACCTGAATTATAGGTTACGTCAAGGCTTAGATAACTCGGTTAAAGGCTTGGTGAAAGATCAAATTAAATGAACAACTGACTTTTATCGCACTATAAAAAAGTAAATATTAATCACATGAAACCTCAATTAATACGAGTACTTTATTGACGTCCGAAATAACATGTAACGTCGATGACGGAAACAGATAAGTTGAAAAATGCAATGTTGTATATTTAATATTTGAATAAAAACCTGTGGTATATCAAACATCTTTATTAAATAATAAAACATGTTATTCTTTCCCTGAGGCTGAGTAACAACTGGAACAAAGTAAACAACCCCTAATCCCTCTTCGAAGGATTCCCATTTATTAAAGATCCTTGTAAATACCCAGCGTATTGACAATTATATCATTACCTTACCTTACCTTCTTTCATCTTATTCCGTTTAAAGTATTATAGTACAGAATAAACTAAACGATAATAGTAATTGACTACTTATTTGGAACTTCGGGACTGCCATAGAACGCATATGACGACAAACAAAGGTAGCAACCACACCACGAAACTATAACAGAGGCAATAGATGTTTCGCATACTAGTATTTAAATTATACGCATAATAATTATTATTGTACAGACGTATTGTATTTCAAACTAGCTGACCCGGCGAACTTTGTACCGCCTAACAGTCAATAAATACGTGTTACCATTTAACTGAGCTATACGTGTTACCAGCCAGCAAGCCAGCCAGCCAACGTTTGCAATGTAAGCGCAAAAAAAAATGTTTATTTGCGACATCACATTAGAATCATCTAAAATAATTTCTCTACTATATTATGCATGTAATATACATATAAACCTTCCTCTTGACTCACTCTATCTATTTAAATCGCATCAAAATCCGTTGCGTAGTTTCAAAGATCTAAGCATACATAGGAACAGACAAAGGGAAGCGACTCTGTTTTATACTATGTAGTGATAAATCAAAATGTCCTTCCTCGATGGACTCGTTTTGGTATTGTACTGCTGTTTTGTAATAGCAGCATCCCGAAACAATAACTCATTAAACAAACAGTATCTAGGAAACTACCGCCGACTGTACTGCAGAGCAATTAAACTCAGCACTAAAGGTGGCACAATATCACGATTATCTAACCAGAAAACTAACTGGCTTTGCACATAAACAAGTTGTGTTACGCTCTCCGCACCTGGGGCGTAGCGTGCCTAGCTTATTCAGCGAGGACTGATGAAAATACGATTTAGTGGCCATACGATCGATTAAAATACGATCTGTTTGGCAGAAGCTTCTAAGCCGCTATAAGGTTTACGGATAGTTTTTAACAATGACGAACGACCCTCAGATTCACTATTAACATTCACTACCAAGAACGGTAACGCACAAGATATTTTGCAAATGAAAATTACCAGTGTACGATATCCCAATGTCGGTTTCGTACAAAGATTGAAATTCGTGATATCTGAATTATTTGAATGTTGTGGTAACTCCAAGTACGTAGCCACACTTAACTTTCAAATTCTTTACTTTTTTATGGTATATATTTCTCAGTTTAAACCCCCATTACCTTACCTGTTCCTTAGCTGCTTAGACCTTAGCTGCTCGGGTTGGTTAATGATACTTTTTTGTTATTTTTTATATTAGAGCTTTCACATAGGACTTAAAACTCAGTTTATTATCTACGGTTACATCTAGAAGGCAAAGTTTTGGTAGAAATTTTCTGATGAAAAATAAACGCTTATTAAGAAATAAAGCTTTGGGATTTGTCTTATTTTATTCATCTGGCTAGATACACACCATAGCCCTTTTCCATATTTTTGGAAAGCTGCCTATTTTATGACATTCATTTGCCAATGTTAAAAAGAAAGCATGTGACCGGACCTGATGCTTTCTTAAGAGCTCACTAATTGTAAAAGGAACATCGTCAGGACATCTGTCGGTGCATCTGTCCTTCGTGATGCCTATGCAAGTTCCGGATAGTCCATTGAGATATCATCACTGGGGAACAGTTTAGATGGCAGTATTTGCACTGACTCCTCCAAGTAGTATTCCCCACCACTGGTCCCAAGTATTGAGATCGCCATTTATTATCAATCTTTTTGTCCCGAGCTTCTTGACTTTTTAATTTGTGTTAGATACGAATTCTAAATATATCGAGACAAAGTCCAGCTTTCCTTGACTGGTATACTAGGTATATGGACCTTTTATATGGACCTGGCATAAGGTAACTTTCCTTGACTTGGGTGAGTATATTCGAAGCTAATAAGTTTGGATTTATATCGACATGAAGGTTTGTGTCTAAAATAAATATTAACAACTTACTGCGCCCCGCGCCCACTGGAGCTTGGACCACCCGCAGTGGTCTCGCGCAAGTCATTGCGTCTATCGCCCCATATACGGTTCTTATACCATTACAAAGGTGACCTTCATTTTTATAGCGGCTGCTATTATTCCGCAGTAGCCAACCTAAATCCTATCTAAAGATTTATTAATAAAAATAATTTTTGACTTTTATTGACACTATGTTCTAGTGTTCGAACAATGGAACAGTAAATGGGTCGGATTTTTTTTATATCATATCTCCTGAAAACACACAAAATTAGAGCATATAAGTGCGACAATATGTAACCGTACAATTAGTTACCATGTGTACAATGTGTGCACGTAATATTGTACAATTCAATGCAGAGATCAGCGCACAAAATGAAAAGAGGTACCGTGTATTGACTTCTTGGGATACTCGATTATATTTTGACGCATGAGTACAATCGATATTCCCCAGCATATAAGCGAGGCGTGTTTTAGATATGTTGGAATTCAATCTTCATTACACTAACAGGCCACGTTTAGTTATGTTGGAATATAAGCAACGTTCTTGGGTACGTATTATAACTCGTTCCGATTAAATATGAAGTTCGCTCTGATGCAAGTAATGTATAAGTAAAATGTATAAGTACATATAAATCCAAGAAACTCTACTCGAAATCAAGACATTAGATACGTATGTAACAAATTATCGTCAGTAACGTATTAACTGTTCTACGTGACATAATTGGAGGCCTGGAAGGCGGTTTAAAAACATCCCATACATTTGATGGTCACCAACCCTTACCTCTTCTAACACTCATTAGAGTGGGTTAGGTCATTGCTAGGCCTCACGCATTTGTAAGAGAAAACTTTGTCAATCAGTCTGCGAGTCTTTGTTATTCTCTTAGACCTATTACAAATTGAACCAAAAAAAAATGGTACTGTACTATTAAAAGTAGGTACTGTATTCACATTACCATAAATGACACAATGAATGTCATATGACATATTGGTGTAAACAGTATTTTAACTTTCGATAATAAAAATAAATTTCTATTAATGTACTAGGTGTATATTAATAGAAATATTCTATTGAAATGTACAAAAACGCTACCGCATAATGTTTGATATTATTCAATGCCGCGTGCAATCCATTAAAATATCCATTTTCGTGATTAAAGTATTGCCTCCGAGAATTATTGTTACTTATCTTTCAATTTCGATGTAGTTTCGTTGATTGATTACGAATAATCGTAATGCAGTGTCGGATAGTCAGCCAGAAGCAGTTTTGTTTTCACACGAGAATGAACTATTGATATTTACGTTATATACATTGGTCACTTGTACTTAATGAATATTATGTATTACGGGATGATGGCTTACCGCTATCCACCTTGCTTATTGGTAAGTTGATAATAATGTTTGTTGTCTCTTCAATCAAGAACAACTTATTCGTTATAAAAAGAAACCTATAAGTAACTTCATGATATTACTGTAAGACACAGATTTTTTTTTAGTTTTTTTAAAACAAATAGGAATATCTGTTATTTCTTTACAGATGAATTTGTACTCACCAGCCGTGTACTTCCAAAGAATATTCATGACAGACATTGCCAAAATGTTCTTCGGATTGATTGGCTTGTTGTTGTTTTCCTTAATATACTGAAGTATGCACACCATCTCGTTCTGAATCTCCTTTTCCATTAAAGTCTTCCCAAAACCAACGTTCCTCAAATGCTTGACTGTGAACTGTCTGTGTTCTCTCCAAATTGGTCCATCGGTAAATGTTATTCCTTAAAACAAATATTTATTTGAAAGGCCAAATTTATAAGAAAAAGATATTCCTAGATTACTTTACTTAATATAATTGGAAAAACTCCAGTTGACTATTAATTACTATCGTTCCCGACTGGTATATACCGAAAAACCACGTAACATTTTTTCGCTGCCTCCAAAGTATGTACTAAAATATGCTATACGAATACATAAAATAGCAATATTGAGCGATTCAGAATTTCAACATCCATAAGAGGAATGTGTGGCTCCAACCGTTTCAAATATCTCACGAAGTAGACTGCAACTCTTTAGAAGGTATTCCGTACAATATGGAAATATAACAATGCGTCGCATTGCGTTGCAAACGTAGCAGAATAGTCCCGTCTATATTGCACTTCTTAAGCCACTGGCATGTTAGCGTAGAAACAGCGTAAGCGTTCATAAACATATCTTATTCATGATTATTTAGCTTTTACTTTTCTATTACAGTAATTGATATTGCTTGACATAAACTAAATAAGTGTTCGTGGTTTAATCTACCTAAGACCGACGACGGCTTGCTTCATTTTTTAAATAATTTAAGTTTAAGATATTCATTAAGTAGGTACACACTGTATGTTGAAATTTTAATCTAAAATTTTCAAGTTATTGCTATCACCCCAAATTTCTAACATTGAGTTATCACCAGATCTTTTCAGTTCCAATTACCCTATTTTTGCAATGATATCAATATGCCTGTGTGCGTGCGCATGCGTCTCTGTGTGACCGTGCGTGCGTGAGTGTCTGTGTATGTAACCTTTCACAACGTTTGAAACTTTTGACCGATTGATAAGCAGTTGACGACATTCTGCAAAGTTATGTTGTCCTTAGAGATAGTGTACATTTGAACCAATTCAGTATGGTAGATTTTGAAAAGTCTCAAAAGCTTTTGGGTCGAATTATTCCAAAATCTAATCAGCTCTTGGCACAAAAATGTGCGTGCAACACCATCATTATATAATCGAGAGACATTATCGAAAAATTTAAAAAAAAATTAAATAACTTCTACATTATTTATCTGATAGATTTACTCCAAAGAACCTAAATTACACCAACTTTTTAAAAATCAATTTATTAGTTAGAGAAACATAGTTGTGGAAATGTTTTACCACCGTGTTTTTTTTAATAACTCTTAAATTATTTATCCTATACATATAGCCAGGACATAGCGGTAAGTTACAGAAACGGCCTACAACGGCTTTGCAGAGTCCTAGATTATAAGTGTCTAGAAACACAGCCGCCGGCAGTGTTCCTACCTTGGTCGTCTGGTACAGGTACTCAACTAATAAAAAATTAAGACTGAAAGTAATAGGGGACTAGAAAATAATGTTATCAATTCTTAGCTCATTGTGTAAGAATATCAAAGAAATGAGATTTACGAAACTTATTAACTTGTATATAATTAAATCTTTTGTTTTCTATTCTTATTAAATATTTTGCTAAATACTACAAGAGATATACATCGGGCACTTTATACTCTGCGATTATTATAAGATTAGTTATGTACGTGTTATGTACGTAAAAGCTACAGAGTGTCAGACAATAGAGGAATTATCACAACACCCATGTCTATAATACAAAAATATTCCCAGTAATTTAGTACAGTAAACAGTGACTCCTAACATTAACGAAGCGTTTCTTGATAGCTTGATCAGGAGAAATTAAACATAAGTTCTCTAAGACAAATCAAAACACAAACCTTTGTGGCAGTGTAAATTGATCCCCACATGGCACTGCTAAGCCAAGCTTACATAAAAATACATTTTTTATGTTGCCCGAGATTTCACTAAATCGTTTTTTTTATATTTAAACCTTCACGAATTGTGAATTTAGTGTCTCACTGTAGCCGAATACATGCATCTATCATCAAAACTGCGCTGCGATTGTTAATAAAAAGTCGTTACACTGCAACTTTACTCAATATGCTCAGACAGAAAAAAATGAATATTGGTGGAGCGGCGCTGCCTTATCCACCGTAGGATTTCCAATTATTTCACGTATTTGTTTTGCTCAAAACCAATTAACTTTTAGCTTCCCGCTTTGAAAATATACGATTTCCTAAAAAGCGAGATGTTATTGTTTATAGCCTGAATTTTAAAAATCAAGGTTTTATCTTTACTTCTCTAGAGCTTGGAAGCTACTTTAATTATTTTCTGAGTGAAACAAATCTCATTTGAACGTGTCTGTTTTTAGTCGTGAATATAAAGGTTTATGCGGCACACAATAACATACGGTATCTTAACCTAATCAAACTCGAAAACATCATGACAGATGTTCAAAGCCAAAAAAAGAAAGAAACGCAATGTCAATCGTTATAGAAAAAAAATTTTCCTAAGCTAAACACAAAATTAAAGTGGAAAAATTGGTCAAAACCTAAACACAATACAAGGATAATGGTAATTTGATAAATATACAAAGCTTACAATTTTATTGATCACAATTCGTCACTGACATTTAACGCCACAGGGCGCCACGAAGTAACACTAAGCCACGATTACTTTTCAAAAGAGCGTGTAACTTTTTTTGTTGGAGGAAATTCGTGGAATCGTTCATTTTGCTACCGAAATTAAAAGCCCTCAATGATTAAATGGACGGTATTGTTTTGCTTTACGCTGCAAAATTATTAAAACGATTTTAATAAAAACGTAAATAACATTTAATATGAATCATTAATTTATTGGCATTGATCACATTTTGCCAATTTCATTTGTTACAGGATTATAAGTTCCAAATGTACCACATGTACGAGTAACAGTAGCAAGTAGACACTTGGAAACAAAATAAAATAAAGCTGCTAATTGATTAATCTATACAAATGTACTATAAACAAAAATATACGAATAAATCATTCCGTTAGTATCACACACGAAGTATAGTATAAATAACTTAACAATTTCAACTGTAAACAGGTATACCAACCAAAGAAAACAAGACTCCGTGACAATAGAGATAAGTTTAATTACACCAAGCCAGCAACGTGAAAACGGTGCAAGGCTGCGTTTTAGAGTTTCACCTCATTTATCGACCGACAACATTTATCAATTGGAACTATTGTAGAACATAAAATGTTCATTTAAATTATTCATTAAACGACTGCCTCGTTGGTCGTGTTTGTTGCAAGTGCGACTGCCGATCGGGAGGTCCCGGGTTCGATTCCCGGGTC
>DWDV01003955.1:0-10108 GCA_018245615.1 Mimoniades ocyalus
ATACCCTAGATAAAACCTTATTTATTTGGTCTAGATAGGTGAGTCTTGGCCTCCCTCGGCACCTGCGTCCATCAACATTCTTATTGTATATCTGTTTCGTCATTCGTTCATCATCCATTCTCTCAACATGTCCGAACCATCAAAGCATGCTCTTTCTCATTTTTACACCGATACTCTCTTGTATCTGAAATCTTCTCTTGACATATCTCCGAAACCGGTGTGCATTTATGAAGAGAGTGATGAGTGTGGAAGAAATGTGACAGGTGTGTAAGAATAGAGATATTAATTTAGCACTCTGTGCTCTCTGCTTACCCCGTGAAAATGTGTATGAAAATAATAAACCCTTAGAATTAAAGATTACAATTAAAAATGTAAAATGAATGATTTTTTATCAATTTAAATTTATAATAAACAAAATATTAAATTATTTAAGTACTACTTCAATAAGTAGGTATTGATACCTTTTGTATCGGAACATCCCTAGACAGCTGTTGCTTTAACATTCTGGCATCACAAGTACGGCGGCAAATCGTAGCATGTTTCTAGTCACATGATTTTTTTGTAAGTTTCGTCAATCTTTAGTTGTTTATAACTGATTAAAAACAATTATGTATATCACAATTTTTCAATTTAAGTATCAATATTAATAATGATAAAGTTTTAAAGTACATTAAAAAATCATTTTTTTTTGTTTTTTCAAAATTCCAGTTATAAGAAGTAGGAAATTTACAGTGACTTGCAAGTAATATCCTACTTGAGTAAAACAATAAGATGCATGTCGTAAAATGTTTATGTATGGATTCATTATCCAATGCATTTGTTAAATGTGCCACAGGACACATCCGGTAGCTACGGGAATCGTGACTATGGTCGGTCGGGATCACCCGAGCGCAAGAGAATGAGAATGGAGGTTAGTTTTGGTTTGTTTTAACTTTAAATTTCCTAACTCATGCAGGAAGTCAAACAACAAAAAAAATTTCAGAGAAGATGAATAATATTACAACATTGCAATATGGCATGAAACTAATTGGTATTACAGAAACATGTAGGGAGATAGGACTTGTGAGAATCACAGGAGAGAGAATGTAAGGAAAAGAATACATAGTGATAATAATTCTTATCTCAAACGAATTATGTTTAGCAAAGTTAAAATCGGTGCTCTGTGCCTACCCCGTAAGGGACTTGGCATGATGATATAATAATAAAATATAAAGATATGTTTGGACTGAAATATGTGATACCTATTCTTGATACTCTACTACCAGAAAGTGACATTGTAGCAGCTAAAGTGTGGACCAACTGAAATCATATAATTTATTAATAACTGAATAATGGGAGTCCCGTACAGGTTTATTTGTCTTTTTAATTTGAAATTGCTAGCATATTTTCATTGAACAACTGATGCAATTGGAAACAAACTAGTAAAATTACTATGCAAGTTGTAAATGATGATAAGACTAAATTTATATGAAGTGAAAGCTATCATGGTATCAACTAAATGTAATAGAACGGCACCATTGATAGTAAAAAGTTAGAAATATTGTCATACTCACTCTCACGAAAGGTGAACACTAAGTTCCGATGCCAACAAACACACCAGAGAAATAAAGTTTTCATTACTTTAAAACAATGCTATCCTGAGTACTGTTCAAGAGGAACAGATGTATGTAGTCAATATTCCATATATAAACTTGTAAGAGCAGAATTTTATATCGGTAACAAAGATATTATTTGGCATGCCCGAGTTGAGAAGAATGCGCAGTGTATATTTCTTTGTAATGTTTAAATATGTAACGCGCTTCGATCTGTGAAGCGCCGTGCGAGAACCAAAGAGAGTTGTGTACAGGGATCCTCAAGCGATAGACGTAGCCATGACGGCGGCGGCCACTATGGCGGATCATACGGCGGTAGACCGGATTACAGCAGTGAGAGGAGATCGTTCGGCGGAGACGATCGAAGACGCTCGCCCAACCGAGAGGGCTACCGCAAGGCGAGCGGCATGGGCCCGCCGCGCGAGCCGCTGCGCAGCGCCGTGCGGCCGCGCGCCCCGCGCCGCTCGTTCCGCGGCCGCACGCTGCGCACGCGCGCCTCGTACCGCGGCGCGCCTCGCTCGCGCGGCTCCTTTATCTCGCGGCGATTCGGAGATAAGTCGCTCGGCTACACGCGCGCTTTCAGATCTATCAAGGGGCGAAGGTAATTGGATAAGTTGATATTAAAATTAGTTTCTATACGACTCACCCCGTAAGCGCTCTACTAGACCTGAACGGGCGCGTCATGGACATTCTCTCGACGATTACGGGGCCGCTGTTACCTAGTTGCACTTCGAAATTCAGACTAATAATGACGGAAGATGCTCTTAAAAGGCAACAAAAGATGTTCATTCCCATATTCATGCCAGTACCTGCTGACTTTTTATTTCTGAACCATGAAAGCACCCAGGTATATTTTGAAGATGTTTTCAAGGAGTTGTAACTAATGCTATGATTGTTATTGATGCTAACTGCCATCCTAATCAATATTGCTTTATTGTACAATATATAATTAGCACTGAATATGCATATAATTGACAGATAATCAACATTTGAACTTGTATTTTAGCTCTATTAAGTCTAAGGACGACGCGTCGTCGACAGAGGAAGACTGGGACGCCGATGAAAAGGAGGAAACCATTGAAGAACAGAAGGAGCAAAAGATGAAATCTCCAAAGGTAGGCACATGTTTGCTGGTGAATATGTTACAAATTCATTAGCTATTACAGGTATACCTCGCATCCCTGCAGCGCCCCGAATACAGTATGTTGTATCGCTGTGTTTAAATACATCCATATTTTTCTTTCACTTGAAATAGTTCAATAATATTTTCATTGACATATATGTATATTTAAATACATACTTGTCCTTTTAGTATACATGTAGAGTGACTCAGTTAAATTGATGTTTTGTAATTTGAGCAGGTGGACGCCGAGGGTTCGGAAGGCTCGGGAGGCGCGGGCGGCGCCGACACCGACAAGGAGCCCGACGCCGCGTCCGACGCGCCGCCGCCCAGCGCGCGCCCCTACGTGCACCTCGCCTGCGTGCACTGCAAGGAGAAGTGTGCCACCTTTGCGGTGAGGACTCCACTCGTTTCCATCATTCTCATAACTATATGTAACAAAACTAATTTTCAATTTAAACATCGAGTGTCAAGATGCCAATACCATATTCGTACAACGAAATGCTATGAATGATTAGGGGTACGCGAAGCACCTGCTGTCGGGCAAGCACCGCGCGGCGATGAGCGCGGTGGCGCGGCGACACAAGGCGCAGCTGCTGCGCATGCGCGTGGCGCAGCGCGCGGCGCAGCGCGAGCTGGAGGCGGCGGCCGGCGCCGAGCTGGCGGCGCGCACCACCTTCTGCCTCGTGTGCCGCCTCAACCACCGCACCACGCGCCACGCGCACAACCTCACCGACACGCACCGCGCCATGAAGCGCTTCCTCATGCCCTTCTGTCGCGTCTGCCGCATCACCTTCCGCTCGCCCATGATCTACGAGCACCACATCTGCTCACTGGACCACCTTAAGGTGTGTTTTTAGTTAGAAATCTAATGACGTTAGGTAGAAATCTAATGACACTGCTGAAGTCAATCTTTAACTCTTCGTCCCCAACAAGCCATTTTATGATATCGCCACTGCATCTAGCTGGCAGGTTCTATGCTGCGATATTTGACATTTGATTGTCGATACGATTCTAGATTGTCGCTATGATTGTAGATTATATGTATTTGTATTTTTAGAAACTATACCGGTTTTCCACGTAGGTAACGATATTGCATTTCAATTACTCCGATAACTAGTATCATGTGTACCAAATATAAGAATTTGATATGAAAGAGGCCACTATTGTTGACTACTCATGATACAATATGGTAGTAAATAACTTGTTCGAAGATCTGTGTTATGAATCATAGTAGTTATTTACTTGTAATATTTAAAACATATCAAAGAAAATTTAACCAAATTGAGGTCATAGCTAAATGCTCTGGCTGTCTTTGTGATCTGCTGATCTCCATCCCAATGGATAGCGAGGTTATTATAGGAATAACCCCTCAAGTGATGTCCAGCAATGGACTGTAATAGGCTGATGAATATGATATATAATTATCACATAAATATCAAACGTAAAAAATACGGTTAAATACATTTTATGGTGATTTTTTTTCTCTTTTTACCAGTCTTTTCGTTGGGCTGAATTACGTTAGGTGTGTGTGTTGTATTTAGTAATAAGTCTTTTCTTATTTTTTTTCCCCACGTTGCAGAGAAAAGCTAATCAAGCCGCCCGCCGAGCAAGCCCTAAGGCCGACGGAAGCGCCGACGAAGGAATGGATGTAGATTTGGAGAATTTTATGACACTCGATTCTGTAGGCGACGTGGATGGTATGTTTGTGCTAGACAAATACTTAGAAAAATCAATTTTCCACACTTGAGTATTTCGCGCACACCGATTTTCATTTATTTCATTAATACTGAGAACAATCCAGTTAATAGAGACGTTTTTTCGTACACAATATCAAATGAAGAGAATCTACTATCTTATATTTTATGCCGTTTTATATTATTCAGAGGTGGAAGACGATGACTCGGGTGGCGAAAAGAAGGACGAGACCACCTCCAAGAAACCGAAAGTAGAAATCAACATAGGGAGCGAGCACATTAAGAAATTTGAGGTATACATCATCTTGTATATAACCAGCTGCGATTCTTGTATCGTTGATCGAGAATAAGATGTATGGTGGGCACAAATTATGAATCATGTAACGTAGAACGAAAACGAGATGTGACGAATGGTTGGTGCAGATTCATAAATCGTGAGTGACGTTGCACAGAGCCAGGGTCAGATTGTGTGTGTGCGCGCAGGTGTGGTGGTGCGAGCTGTGCCGCGCGTACCTGCCGCGCGCGGAGGCGGGCAGCGCGGAGGAGGCGGAGGTGCGGCGCCGGCACTGCCGCCTGCGCGCGCACCTCGGCCGCTACGTGCAGCACCGCGACACGCGCACACTGCGCAAGCACGCCGAGCGCATCCACCGCCAGCTGCACCAGCAGAAAGGTCTGCGCGCACTGCCATACCGCATTCCGCATTTTAAGCTCTGAAGTTTTATTTGATTGAGTATATGTTATGATAAATTTAAATCATGATATCATATAAATAAATGAGAAACATAGTATTTCTCTCTTACTTTCACAAATGCTCCTACTAGGCATATCCCAACAAAAACAATTAAAGATTAATTTTAGTAATGAATAATTTAATTATAATTAATCTACTTAGAAGAGGAAAAGCAGGAGGCAGCAGAAAAAGTGGCTGAGGTGAAAGTGAAAACAGAGAAAGTAGAACAAGCTGGAGATAAGAAAAATGTCGAAAATGGTACTGATGTTGCCAACGCTTCTGGTATGTACTTTGAAAATCCTGTAACTAACAATAATAAGACAACTGTGTGCATAATTTCACTGTTACGGATATGGATTTCAACCTGCCTCATTTGTTGACTGATTGTAGGTACAGGATTTGATCTCCGTATCAGGCTAATTATATTATTATAGGATATTTTAACTTGAAACTCACAGTATTACCATGGAATCTGGATTTATGTGTGGTATAAGATAATATGCTCACCCCTATTCCATGGTAAAATGTACAACATAATAGGTGAATTGTGGGAAAACAGCCTCTTCTACCCTTTTGCAGAAATACTTGTACTATGTTATGTAAGAGTTTTTAAAATGAATTGTTTACAGGAAGTGAAGATAAACTTTGGGCGGATGTGGACAAGGATATAGGAGAGCTGCTCAGGGAAGTTGACCCTCAAGGCAATGAGGGTAGTGATGATGACGAGGACCTTAGCAGGTAAAATCTCTTGAAGTAGTCTAACAGCTAAATATTGCAAATTTGTAATTTGTTAATATATATTTTTTAAATGCAGCTGATTAAGTTAGTAGATAAAGGGCCTTATTATGAAATATTAATCTAGTTAATTTTGAAGGCCTTATTAATTTAAGAACAAATATAGTTGCACATGTGCAATACTTGATTGTGCAAACATGTCTAAATTTTCCATTGCAACACAAAATGGATGTGAGTGCTTTCATAATATTACAGAAAAAATCAACTGTGATTCTTTATGTGACATCAGGCAAATAATTTAATTAAAAATATGATTCCCTGTTCTGGATGAGTGTGCACTTATCTCTGTGACCTAAAGTAACCATGTGGATAAGGAAAACACTAGTGGAAATATGAGTATGGTTAATAATGATGATGTCTTTTTAATAATCTCTATTAAAGTAGACATTAATTACTCTGAAGAAATTGTATCCAGTAGGAGAGAAAGACTTCTAATTCATTCCTCTGTTATATTTCTATTTCTCCCAGATTAGATTCTTATTGTTATTGGCCATATGATAAAATTGATGTATTGTTTGCATTATATGTATGTATTTGAATACAGTTTCACAATAAAAATTTAAATTATTTCTAACATTTGTTACTCTTTTTTTTCAAACCTTTGTATAACTATTTTAATGTACACAATAAATGTTTTTATTACACATACCACACAGCAGTAATCGCTATGAATTATTATTTTGTAACGTTTAATTCAAACATTACTATATTTTAATAACGATTTTATTTTATTATCGACACAGGTACGATAAATTCCGCAAAAGTGATAAGAAATCTAAGAATGGTGATGGTGAAGAAAGTGGTGCAAAAGATGAAGAAAGCAATAATGAAAAAGCCAATGTAGAAGTATCTACTTAAGATACATGTCAAATGAAAGCAGTTCTATGCGTTCTTAATTAAATGTTCATTGAAATATAATGGAATATCTAATAAAATTTAAGATATTGACCTTTTTTTGTAGTTTATTTGTACTTTCTTTTAACCCATTTATAACCAGAAAGATTTTATCGGAACCAATCAGTCAACCTAAATATTTTTACGAAAATGGTGTCGAGTTGAGAACTATTTCAATCTCATTTGTGGGGTAATTATGAAATATGTAATAAATGATGTTAAATTGTATATAGTTCTAAAAAAGTGGATTTGAATATTTATATTACCTATTTAACAGCATTTCAATAGCGCATTTACAATTTACCAATTTTACGAAAAGCCCCATATGTAATGTCATATTTTTACTTTAGCTCAAATTACAAGATTTATGATTCACTTTCGGAACATTATCAGCCTGTTCCTGTCCTCATAGGCCTCCTATATCACGTCACTGAGCTCGATTTTCGGCTCTGCATCTTTCAGTCACATTTACAAGTAAATATTATCAGTCATGGGGGGCCCTGGCACAGGTCACATGTACCCCTAAGCCCCTAATCTAAAAATGGCCTTGGTATAAATTAATATTAAAGCAGTGTGTAGTAATCATCATCCATTTAACTTATCCCCTGTGCATATATACGATGATGACAACGAAGTTGGTATTTGAAATTAAACGTGTAAAGCACATCGGAACTTCCTTTGATAAAAAACTGACACGTTTTGTATTGTTCAAGGTAATTACGTAAATAATATAAACGCGATGTTATGCTCATTTGACAAATTACTTTTACATATAATGGTTCATCTTATTTGTCTTCTACAAAATAATCTAAGTGGCAAACATTTTGCCTTGTTGCACAATAGTCTTTTATTGTATTGTTATTCACAATTCTAAATACTGCTGAATAGCATGATACACTAGCATGATTGTAGGATTAGAAAAGAACCCTTTTCTATCTCTTTAAAACATGTTAACTCTAATTTATAATCATTAAATTTTTGTAACAAGAAACGATGTAGTTTAGGTTCACATTAAAAATACGAAACGTCAGTTAAGGTATTTTATTTTCACTTTTTAGCCTTAGCTTCTTTAGCAGCAGTTGGGGCTTTAGTGACATCATCTGGATTTTCAGCAGCATCCTTCAACCTCTTGGCTCTGATACCAACCAGCTTGGCAATTGATCGTGCCTGCAATAGAGAATATGAAACAATTAAAATTGAGTTTAACAACATTAAAAACATTTAAAACTTTAAAGTTTAAAACATTTAAAACTTTAAAGTTTTTGGAATAGTTCTTGCTGCCACCTATTAATAGTACACAGATTCCTAAATTATTTGGTGTCACTGAATTTGTTGATGGCTCAAATTAGGATGTAAGAATTGATAAACTCTTAAAATTGTTCTTATAGATTGTGATAGTCTCAAACTTCAGTTCAAAACATTGTAAACTAAAATTACATCTTATAAAATTCATAGCTTAAAAAAAAAAAAAACAAACATGCAATTCAAGTTTCTTATTATTTGATAATAGAAAGGCAAACTAATTAAAATTTACTAGATTGTAAATGAAACATTAAGAGGAGTTTGGGAGTGGGATACTGAACATTCTCAGTTAAAAATGGGTTAGACCACAAATTCTATTACTTGTTTCTGTCGTGCCTAACATTTATTATAGTAGATCGGTTTAAACCAGCACTCCTTAATGTATCACCAGCTGTGGAGATGTTCTGGCTATTCATAAATAACTGCAATGTGCCATTTACTGCCAGCTCTTAATATTTTTTAATACCACAAAATCATGCTTATCGATTCTTTGTAAATATGCTTAGCATAAGTATTTTTTGAGCTTTTTTTTTCGCAATCTCACATTTCATTTCGTTCGAAAATCATAACTTTTGCCTGGTATATACCAGGCAAAAGTTATTTCCATTGCTTTTTCTTTAAAAATCACATTGCCAGCACAAACACATTGCTGTCTCCTGCAGATATTCCAATGACCCAAATAACATTTGATTGTAAAAATAACTCGTTAAGCTAAATGCTTAACATGAAATACCTTGTGCTAGTTATGGAGTACAATATGTTAACAGTAAATTACTAATTGCTTTGCAACTAAAATAAGAGAAACTTTGATATAGGCTTTTAACCATATCGGAATAATTATTAAATGATAATTAAACATGATCATACCCCACGCAGGTACTGGTATGCCTTGAAGTCCTTTTCTTCCTCAGTTATGACACGGGCAATTGATTTCGGTGCTGGCTGTTGCACAGGCATCAGGGGTCCACGTAGCTGTGTAGCCAACTTACGCTCCTCTTCATTGGCTTCACCCTTCAGTACCTGTTACATATTACATATTGGTAGTAAACAACAAATTTTCAATCATACATTTGTTACAATAGACAAATTATTATTAATGCTCATGTTTATCCTAATTTCAAGGAATGTAACAAAGTTCGTGTACACTTAGTTAAGTTACATTCAACATAATCATTACTTATATGTGTGAACAGAAATTGTGTCAGACATTTGTCACCATGTCAACAAATATTCTGATTGTAATTCATTGCTCTACTAAAAAAAACATGACATGTGGCAAGTATATCAGTTAATAATCTTTCTAATGTAGACATTTGCAGAAGCTATAATATAATAATTGCTGCTGTGTTGATCAAATGATCCCCAGGCCAGACAATATTGGGTTTTCTAATTTGAAATTTCTAGAAGTGGCTTGACATTATGCCTGGTGTATGGTAATAGGTTCACCTACTTTTCCTAGTGTACTAGTCTTCTGCTTACTTCCTCGGGGATTAAAGATGTGATGTTATATTTTATTAATATAAACCAGTAGTCCACAAAAAAATAGAATATGATAAAAACATAATGATTCATTTCAATGTGGTAATGAACATGCAATGTTTACATAGTACACAATAGAACTTAAGAGTAGTTCACGATATATATATATACATACAAATTTTATATATGCCCATGACATATGTAAAAAGGTTCAAACAAATATTGCAATAAATTTCTATAAATAAATATATATGAACATTAGAACACTAAACAAAAACAAATAAGAAAAATTTGCTTGAAACTGAAGGACATAAGTGTGTGTAATAAGAAGTATGTCATAGACAAGGCTAAGCTATTGTCAGCACTGCCGGCCACTGACTTGTGGAGACCAGAGTGAACGGTGCTGAGCATTACAAACTAGGTTGGGCTTGATCTAGCATGAGGTTACTTAATCTTAAAGTAATTTTATTGCTACATACAGTGTGTTTTGTGCACCAAG
>DWDV01003956.1:0-10108 GCA_018245615.1 Mimoniades ocyalus
CGTACTGGTGGAACGTGGGAGTGTTCTACATTCCTCTGCCTACCTCTTTGGGGATTACAGGCGTGATTTTACGTAGATGTTTTTCTACTTTACAGTGCATGCACGCGCGTGTTAACATCGCACTTTGGACGTAACGTCCGGATTACTTCCTCGCTCGTGTGGAGCAAAGTATGAAAATCTTTTCAGCGGTGCACCTTGCATGCCTTGTGATATTGAATATTCTAAGACCATTCGAGCTATTGCATAAAGCGGTTAACTTTAGTGCTACACTGTGAACACCTATTTTTTAGTTACATATGCTCACATATAGCTATGGTTTTTGGAGTTATACTTCTATCGGAGCGTCGAGGAAAATAGTTCACGAGTGTATTTTTAGCGTGAGGCGAAGTCGCACGGACCGATGTAGCATATCATTTATCTTTTTGAAGCTCTCAAAGCTTTAGAAAACATTTCCGAATTAAGTGTACCTAATATTAATACAGTGTTAGTTTGGAATATACCTATCGATAATACGGCAATTTAACTTATTTTGGCATGACAATCTGTTTGTGACAGACTTCAGCACGATACTGATGTTCGATTCGGTATATGTATTTAGACTTTAGTTAGGTGTTATAGGTAATGGACAATCCGACGATTAAGATCACCTAAGTAAGAGAAATTTCACTAACATTGTCTTAGGAAGTAAGCCTTCTGGTTCGGGACTTTCTATTTTTACCGAAACAGGAGCGAATAATTCTTAAAAATACGTATATAAATGTTGATTCTAATCTGGTAACCACTTTTAAACATTCGTTTAAATTTCATAACATTATAATACGGTGTCCCACTTTTATCCGGCTTCATAAAAAAATCCGTTTATTCACTACAGAGAGCACTCAGTACAAAATGACCCACTGGTTTCTTATTGAATTCAATTGAAACGATCTCAAAAAACCAACAACTAAGAGTACAATAATAAAAAATTAAAGCGTTACCCAACAGTTTGAAAACTTGTCACAATAGCACAGCAAAAATACTTGAAACGTCAGCTTCCTTGCTTAATTTTCTGCTTGAGATGGCTAAGGCGCAAAGCATTGTAGGCACATAAAATGCCGACGCAGTGCTTCGCTGCAAGGGTTTTTGTTCGTAAAGCATAAGGTTGGTGACTAAAACGGCGTCATTAGAAGGAATACCACGTGTTCCTTTAGTGCCTTGCGACGACCGTACAATACTCTGCGCGATAAAAGCCTTGCGTTTGTTAACATTTCGCAGGGATGCTTAAACTGAAACGATAACCTCACTATGAAAAACATTTTTGTGCTGTTGCTGTGTTTTAAGCGTAAGTTGTATATCAAATGTAACAATAATACAAGCGATATGAGAGAATTTCAATAAATCAACCAGTAATAAAAAATAATAACATAATTGCCTCCACACACGTTAAGGATAGCATCGCCAGTAAAACCCTCCCGTGTGATAGTTTTAGCCCCTAAAGGTAAACTATGGACTTAAACCATCTAATTTTCAGGGAGAGAGAGAGATTAAGAGAGATAGTTTTATGTGAGAGAGAGAGAGTGTATTACAAGAAAATTATAAAATTATTCATAATTATATTCGATATAATAATGCCGATATAATAATGCCGATATAATAATGATTTATGATAGGAATAGCCGCAATATGGACTAATTCAAAGCAGTCAACAAAAACAAATTTTTGTTCTCAAAATTTTACAATACCCAGCTGAATAAATTGCCAGAGTCATGAAACTAGACGTACAGGCGCAAAGGAAATAACATTCTCGGTCAATAGAGGGCCGTTTGAAAGTGCCCTTTTTATGGATTCACAAGTTTAGCCCCGCGGGTGGTTCACCCTGTTCTACTTGGCCTTGTTTGGAAGCTATTAAGTAACGGGAGATTTACCGCAGCCCGGTTTACAAAATGAACCGAAGTGTATAAATGTACCGGGATTAAAGTCTGTAAATTAATTTTATTGTATATGGCTTCCGACACCGTTTTGTTCTCTTTCGATTTGGAGATGTTTTTTGAGTGTTGTTATTGTACTTTTTATTTGTATAACAGATTTATATTATGTTAGCTGGTATTGCCTAGTGGTTTCAAATAAAACTCATTCTCCCACTCCGGTAGTCCTGTGTTAAAATCCTGGCTCATACCTCTATACAAAATAAATAATGTGCGTGGTGCTGGTGTTCTCATTTTGACGCGAAACCCACATTCAACAGTGGCACGATTAAAGGATTTTTTTTATACCACTAGCAAGAAGAATAGAATAGAAAGGTTACTTTATTACTTTAAAAAATTTTTGTTTCGGGTGAATGTTTAGGTGAAAATAAACGAAAATGTAGGGATAGATGTAGTTCCATATATTATGTGTGTTGTGGCCGTCGAGGGGTTTCGAGTAAGTAAGAACCTCACATAACCCAAAAGTGCCAGGGATCGAGTATCTTTTGAAGATTTTCCCTCAAAAAGAATGGTATGTTATACGACACACGTATATTAAAATATTTTCTTCATATCTGCAATATAAGTTCGTTTCAATATTTGTGAAACTTGCTACAAATTTGTCAATTAGGGATAGTTAATTATAAATAGAAGTAAATTCAAGTTAAACATTTGAAATAGATATGAATTTTTAGCAGTGGATCGGAGATTTGATTTATGGCTGGTTTATGGCAATAGGCTCACCCCTCATTCCATGGGACGTGTAACATAGATGATCAAAAGCGAGGGTACTGCATTTCTCTGCCTACCTCTTCTGCGAGGAATAGGCGTGAAGTTATGATCTCTAAGGCGTGTGATGTTTGTCAACATGCAATTGATCTACTTGATAGATTATCGTAGCTCTTCTTATATGAACAAAAATCTCTGTCCAATAGCAGAATGACAAAATATGTAAGAACAAAATCCTTGGAGATCCTTGGATAGTCGGAGATCATTTTATTTATTGAACAATAAAGCAAAAATCAATTAACATCGAGTTACGCAGATCAAGGATTGTTAGTACATTATTTGTAATGTAACATAAACTGAAGGAAGACAAGTACCTAAATATTTGAACGTCGCATGTGTAACTTCTGTTAATAATCTTAGCGAGTTCTCGGTTTTTTGACACCAAGTTAGGTAGTTAGTCTTGATTGGTTATTAGCTAATAAAATATGATACTCTGATTACTTTGTGCCTTAGAATTCAGCCTCCCATTCGCATACCTCCTTCATGTTAGACAAATTCGTAAATAGTTGATACTGTGCAGTTCCTTGCAGGCTAAACGACACCAGATGTTTACATATAGTATTAATGCCTTGGAATATTTTTTCTAATTTTTGTAAAGCTATGTGCGTGACGCGTTCAAATAAAAACAAGCCCTGGCTAGTTCATAATTGACATGATTATTGTTTTAAACTTAGCCTTTATAACGTGATTTGAAATACAACCATTTTAAACTAACTTCTTAGAAATACAGTAATCTTGTTTGAAATTGCTATACTTAAGGAGAAGAGGAGGTCAAAGCGTCAATAATTTCGTATAAGTTTTTTAACCCCTAAATATATAGGTACAATTACATGATCCATTTCTTCGAATCAAAAATATACGGTATTAATGGTTCATCTATATATCTAGTATTATTTTAACCATTTGTATCGAAATAATACAATAAACTTGTATTTGTTCGTATGTGTGTCAAAGAAAGCAAATAGTTTCGCTGTAAAAAATAAAGTTAACTTCGTTGTTTTGTTTTTGCTTTTACGCGCTGGGGAAAAACAAAAGTTAACAATGATTTATGAACGAGACAACACAACATTTTTTGTTCGTATTTGCTAGTTTTACACCTTCGACGTTTTACAGAAATATGTTCCACGTTTATTTTATTTATTTATTTACCGAAAGCGAGATTATAGTTTTCCACCAAATGTTTCACAAATAAAAATAATAATTTACTCTAATAGACCACACTGGCTTTCTAATTACGATAGTATTGTAATACGCATTGCAATGAAAATTAAGATACGCGTTTACGTGGATATACGGTGATTAAATATATTTATAACTAGGGTATGTATGTACTCGTAAGTGTAAAATGCATACAAGTTATACGTTTCATTTTTCAACTGGGTCACCCCTCGCTTATGTCCTCCAACTTTTGCGTAACGACATTTGTTTGTTTTTAATTAAATTAATTGGGACGGATTATTCTAGTTACCGCAGGGATTCATAGTCCATTTAGATATTGACTCGGCGTGAAGTTCGTTCAACTTTTTTTCTTTTCATACCTATGACCTATATTCTTTTGATATTATTTTTAATGCAACAGACATGACAGGTTCCTGACGGGACAGGCAGTGAGTACTGAGAGCCAATATCTCTATTATTACAAACCTTATGTTATTTTCTTTTTTCAATTATTTACGTCGGGTAATATGTAGAAGTAATTGAAGCGATGTTTACTATTGTGCGCAACGATGTATGGGTAATACAGTGATTTAAGGTAAAAGATATCAGTACTGAAACTGAAACTTTTCTCAGTTACCGATATTACGTATGTAGATACTTAGCTGCTACCTATATACATATAGTAGTTGACTTCTCTTGTAAATTATTTAAAAAAAAAGTAACATCACGCCTATAATCCCCGAAGAGTTAGGCAGAGGAATGTAGAACACTTCCACGTTTCACCAGTTACTTTTAATTCCCACGATGGAATAGTTGGTGAGCCTATTGCCATATACCGGGCACATATCCAGACTCCGATCCACTACTAGAAAATATAAATTAGAAAATTAAGTAGTGACCGATCCGGGAATCGAACCTAAGACCTCCCGTTCGGCAGTCGCACTTGCAACCAACACTACCAACGAGGAAGTCTCTTCTTGTAAATTATTATTACTTAAAACGAAAACCAGTCAGTCCGTGTGTCATAGGAAGCGCCGGGCAGAGTGTATACATGACACTTAAAGGGCTTAAAGGGACAGCATTATTGAATCAGGACGCCTGCTCGATACGTCTTACTCCAGAGTTCACCTATTCCTTCTTAATCAATTTAACCAAATTCAGTGTGTCAAAGTCAGTTACACGGATAATGCAAGTTAGGCGAGTTTATTTGCTCACGTCGCTACTTCTTTGTGTTTTCGTACAAGGAGCGGCTCCTTGTAACGTGAAAGATAAACAGCGCGTTGATCAAGAGACGTACGTGGGTAATTGAGATAAACACATGTGTGTGTGCGTGCCACGCTACAACTTTCCGCCGAGCATAACACATAACAAAATCAACGGAGTTTACCTAACGTGTTACCTTCCATTCCATAGCGACTGTGTTCAGCTACAAGTTACGCGCGCAAAACAAATGTTTAACGCGTGTCCCTATTTGATCACTACGTCAGACAGTTTCGTAATACTTCGAATATTACAATAAAATGTTCCCTTACCTTGCTATAACTGAAACTGACTAAGTTAAGTCAGGTCCTAATAATAGCCATACTAACAATGGAATATTAGCCTGTCGTATTTATAAATGACTTGTAAGTTTTGGTATCACTAGTTTAGCATTAGAAGCATCATAGCGAGTCCGAAATTAAACTGCCAATGTTGATGATCATGCAATGTTTGGTGAAAACAAGTTCAAATGTGGCGATTAAAGACTGAAGATGAACAGAGCGGGCTACGATTATACCGTGCCTGTGTCGACTACGTACTACGCCAGCAATAACCGACCACCTCAGTATGACCGAGGCTACGGGCAGCTTGCAGCCGTGCCTCTTTACAGCCCTACTTCACACCCCCTCTCTAACTACGCCGACATATACGAAGGCAATAACGACACTACCCTCAGAGCGGAAGAGAGACATTGGTACATAGAAAATCACAAGAGCTTGCAGCCGACGTTCGAAGTCAACCACGAGGACGCACTTCAGGATGCCAAAGTTAAAAAGGAGGAGGAGAAAAAAGTTGAACCACCGATCAGAAGGACAGAAGCGGCTGGGGCACGGCAAAGGAGAAAAGAGGACCGTTGTTCCTGCGAATGTTGGCCTACATCGGACAACAATGTTGTCCAAGACAGCGCTGGCAATGAAACAACCAGATCGTTGTCAGGCGTCGATATGGTCGCCTCCTACGGCGTGTACGGAAATCCTCAAGACGATGACAGCTCGGGGTTCGCGCGTCTCTCGGAGAAGCCCACATATGGGCAAACTAGTGACGCTCCAGTACAGGGTGTAATCGTGAACCAGCAAGGAAACAGTGCGGTGGTACGGTCGACTCAGTCGTCGGAGTCATCCTGCGGCAAATGTTGTCCGTGGTCGTCGAGCGGTCAAGCGGCCAATTCGGAAGATTACTGCTGGATCCACTACTGCAAACCGGCTTTAATAGTGCTGCTGTTGTTATTTTTTCTAGTTTTGTTGGGAGTTTCAACAGGGTTCTTACTGACAAATAATTGTAAGTATACACCGATATTACATAGATGCTTTTTTACTTAACATTTTTTAAATAAAAGTATTATATTCATACATATTACCTTATATACAGCTGATGTACATAATTCGCTGCATATTTTAAGAAATTAACAATCGTTCGTATTCATTATTTCAAAGTGAATATTGAAATGATGATAATAAATTAACGGGCCGTAAAGACTCCCTTTCTTTTCTACTTGTTCTACGTATTTTATACCAAATGTACGAGTATGATGCCAAATACGAGTAATTTTTCATACAGACTGTTGCGACTCAACACGCTAAAGATAGTGCTATTCAGAGCGATAAATTAAATCAGCGGCTCACTTTTGATATTGCGTCGGTTTTATTAATTTACAGCTCGCGTGTTACCTTTGGGGCTGAAATCAAAATGGCGCTGCAGAAAAAATAATAAATTACTGCAAATTAATTAGAACGCTTTGAAACTTACATTGATAAAGGAAATGAAATGAGAGCAGATATTTCAGTGGATTCGTTTAGAAACATTGCTACAGTTCTTTTCACATTCAATAATTTAACTTATTGATATAATGTACAAATGTAAAATCACGTCTGTAATCCCCGAAAAGGTAGACAGAAGATCGTTTCACCAGTTACGTTTACTTCTCACTATGGAATAGGTGGTAAGCTTATTGCCAGAGCCAGGACCTCCCGATCAGCTGCCGCGCTTACAACCAACATTACCAACGAGACAGTCAATCAGAAATATTTGTATAATTCATATAATCTTATAAATAAATTGTTCTATATTCAAACAGTGTTATATACGTGATTCATTCAGACTGATTTATTAATACATATTAATGTACATTATGATTCAGCGGGTATTTTAATATTGCGACATTACAAAGTTATAATGCTGGAAATAAAAGTGACATTACGATTTATGCTATTAGGTACGAAAGCATTATGTCACCCAAGCAGCACAGTAGTGCATACTAGAAATGCTCATATAATAAATAGAGAGTCCGGTGAGTGGAATATTTATACAGCAAGTGCTTGAGTTTCATTTTTAGTAACCACATATTTTCAAAAAATAGCGAAACAATTGATAATAGTTATCTTATCGATAAATAAATATACTAGTAGGTATATTAGACGTTGTGTAAACATCACATTACGCTTATTTTCCCCAATGGGGTAGGCAGCGGCGTGTAGTACACTCCCACTATCCAGCAATTGTGTTATATGTAAGTTCCACCATGGAATAGGAGGTGAGTCTATTACCATGTACCGGGTACAAATCCAGAATACATGGAAATTTCAAGTAAAAATAACCCAGAAATACTTTACTCGATCTGAGTATCGAACCCAGGACCTCTTGATCAGCAATCGCGGTGGCTACCACTCAACCAATTACACTGTATATTTCATTATATAATATAAGATTATTTATACAAATGAATACACACACTATTCCAGCTAAAGGAGTGAGGTCACGGAACCGAGCAGTGCGTGATTGTTCCCAACGTATGTGGAACAATCGATGTCAGGAACAGCATTGAAAAGCGTAACTGGCAATTAACACAGTCACGGTACAACTATAAAGAAAAATAAAGTTGAACACGCTTACAGTAGACACCTACCTACCTCTAATCGAACGAGCTTCACGGAGCCATAATGGAAAAAAAGATACTATACAAACGCCTGCTTATGTCGTCAATTATGATAAATGAACTTTTCAGCACAACAAACAATTTGTTTTTAGTGTTAATAATCGATTCACGCTACGCATGTACTTACACATAAACGGTAAATTACGTGCCAATGTAAAAGGTAGATTTTGGAGAATTTAATATTTTTCAATGGCAATACCATGTACTTACTCAAATTTATTCTTTCATTTATTTAAAATTATTAGTGAACTCGAATTCGAATTTATATTTTTAGCAATAGCCCCAGAAACTGTAAGTAATATTATCACATACTGACAGGCTAATATATAAATCAATAACAAGGCTAACTTATTATTGATTTATATATTAATGATATAATAGACGTCACACACCAGTACGAGTATACTGCACTCCTCTGCCCACCTCTTTGGCGATTATAGGCGTGATGTAACGTTTACGTTTAATAAGACCATGTAGTAAAGTAATATACACGCAAATATACTTCAAAAGACGTAAATAGCTGGCAGATGACTTTATAACTCCAATTCGCAGTTGATTCGTTGAAATGAAATAGTGAGGCGAGGGGTAAGGTGGTAGGTAGCTGGTACAACGTTCCGCTCGTTTTTCTCCCGGACAGAACATTTATTTTAGTGGCACTTCGGGCGCCACGTAGAGGATTTTCAAATAGCAATGGAACTATTCGAATTAAGGAATTGGCTTAAACATTCAAAAGAAATATTGCAGTTGGACACGATTCACAACTTTAGTAATAATGCTATACGTTTCAAATGGAACGTAGAACGTTCTAGATGTCGTTAATAAAACATTATTCTTAATCTGACATTTTAAGAGTGAATGTTTTATGTTCTTCCAACAAATATTATAAACTTAAGTAAGTATGAAACACAATTACGATAGTTGAGTTATTCCACGAGTATATTCTGTTTATCTGCCGTTCTTTTCCTAGGTTGTTATTCGACTTTCCGATCATATAAATGCTAGCTGAGCGGGATAAACAAATTCATCGAGTTCGGATCTGTCACAATTTCGCAAATAAACTCCGAGTATGATGGACCGATTTCTTTTTTCCCGTATCGCAACTACCGAGGAAAATACATTTTTGTTATTTTGTCAGAAACTTCTCTGAGGTCTTCGGCATTATTATTTCTAAGCGTATTGAATTTTTCTAGCGAACATCTTTTAAATTAGAATTTATATTCCCTCCAGATACTTTGTAGTTTGTTTTCGTAAAATATCTTTCGCGTTGTTGGGTGATATTAGATTAAATTCTTTGTAAAATTAATACTTTCCGTCGGTGATTAAATCTGACTGAAATTTTAAAATCAAGTATAAGTATAAGTATTGTATAAGCAATTTATAGCTTTCGATAAGAGGTTTTTGTTAAGGTGTGGTGGTTTTTGGTAAGGTTCGGTAAGGTTTTTGGCAGCGTGTTAATTATTGAACAATTGTGTTTTAACGAATTTCGCAGATGGTTGAATACTTGACTAGCAGGAAATGTTTGTTACAAGCAGTGGTTGTGTTTTAAAATTCAGCCTCTTACTGGGTCCTGGATGCAAACAAAAAAAACTTACAAAAACATTCATTTTAAGATCACTTGTTACAATGGTGTAAGGAAACAACGCGGGTAAACTGCCCAGTTTAGAATTCTAAAAAAAATGTTATTTCTAGGCGTGTGAAGTTTCCCACCCCGCGTTTGCCCAGCGTGGCAGATCATTCTCACGCCCTCACATTCTGAGTGGAGGCCCGTGTTCCAAGAGTGGAACGATAAAAAGTCCGAAAAAAATTATAATTTAAAAGTTTTAATTGTTATATTGGTGAAGGTACTACATGAATTTAATAAGTTGCATACTAGCGATGACATTATGACGACACCTAAAAATAAAGATGTTTGTTCTAATGACATTATTAAAGCTTCTTACTTCGATTCTGAATTATACTGTCAATAGTCCTACTTACTGTATACCTTATAGGCCGTTTAGACGTTTAGGAGATTATATTGAACAAA
>DWDV01003957.1:0-10107 GCA_018245615.1 Mimoniades ocyalus
AGTAACTGGTGAAACGTGGGAATGTTCTACATTCCTCTGCCTACCTCTTCGGGGATTACAGGCGTGATGTTACTTTATAAGGCTTATAAAATGTTCCTATAACTTCCCATGATGTGATGTTTGGTTTTGTCCGAAACTACGCAGTGGAGTTGAACTTCTGTTAATGTTACTTGGACTATGTTCAGTACCAAATCCATTTATTGGTGGCACGGCGGGGAGCTCACGCCCACGCGTGGTCTGTAAACGGTTCCAACTCTACAGGAATTTTATGGATACCGTATTAAACCTTGTCCTTAGTTTATCGATTTTTATAATTTGCTGGTTCGGAGAAAGTAAATTTATAATAAATATTATACATACCATACCATACAAGCAGGTTTTACAATACTGTAATAAGTCTACAAAACTGTAACACTAAAGTGTGAAATTTAAGTCAACATATTTTTTGAGTTATGTTTCATTATGCTAATATCAGTGCTTAAAAAAAAAAATGTGACAATTGACGTAAGAACATTGTTTGATTGTAAGAGAATTGTTAATAGTCTTTCGCGGACGTAATTACCGGTGATAACTACCCAGTAGAGTGTAAAATATAATATCTTGGGACAATTTCATAGAAGTTATTTGATCCCAAGTTAGACAACGTATGTGATGTGATAACCGGACATCTGATCAATTTATTTATATAAATTTCTAGATATAATACAAACATACAAAAAAATACTACATAAAAATACAGGACAAATATTCGCGCTCATCGCACAAATATTTGCCGTGAGCGAGAATCGACCCTAGAACTTGAGGCGCGGTAGTTACAATCACCAACGACTCGATCAACAGGCCAGTCAATTATAAAACATTCGTTTATTAAACTTATTTCAACCGCTGTCATGTGAGTTCCTGCCAGTGGTACAACTCGATGAGCTACACTCACAAAAGAAAACAAGTTGATCGATGTAATATAACTTAGACTTACAGAAATCAATTGAAAAAGTAATGCAAGCAGCGAGAGACGGGCGAAGGTTCTAGGCTTGAATAAAGCGTTCCAGATAATACTTCATCGTCAACTAGCAGGATGCTATAAATATTCAAGTGTCGTTTTATTTTTAAAGCGAGTTTCTCGAACTGCGGAGCTAATAAAGAGAGCAAAATTAAGCTTATTTATCTGCCGTCCGGACGGAGCGAGGCGAACTCCACAACCGCCGCGGTACATCCGTGACCGATTGCGTTTACGTAGCTCAGGAGAGTTCAATTTACAAACCACATGTGAAAAACAAGGCTATTCGAAATGTACAAATACATGTCATATAAAGCCAGCATAAATGTGGTTATTGTAATGTGTTAAAAGTATTCAATGGGACATTATTTTTATTGCAGACGATTAGGGAGTAGTTAAAGGTAAATAAGAAAACAAATAAAGGTAAATGTGGTAATGTACTACTACACACATCTGCATTTTTGTTCGTAGATTACAAGCGTGATATTAGTGTACGTTTAAAAGTTCCACGACTTGTTCTTTGTTCGTTAAACACACACCTACAAACGTATATAGTAGGTACGTAATTTTTCAACGTCAACATCTTTGTTACATTGTCTCTAAATGAATAACTCAAATATTAAGTTATTTTTCTTTTATCGAAAACATGAATCCAACGCGATTAATTACTTTAATATAAAAATCCCTTGCATCAGTTTGAACTGTCATCGGTTGAGTGAGATAAGCTAGGAAAATATTTTATATTATCCTTCACGTGGCGAATATGAAAGGACTTTTTACCTTACAATACAATATTTATATAATAATATGTTACATGTATAAATAATATAAATCACATTTACTCACGATCGGATTACCGTAAGTAAGCAGAACGGCTAACATAAATACTGTATGCGCTTTTTATTATTCCAATACGAGGATGAAGCTCCTTCGCGATCCGGCTCGAACGCCACTATGGGGCAGACGCTGCAGCATCCGTGACAGATTGCAGTCGGCGCGACCTCTGAGGTTGCTCGCCTGGCCCTCGCGTTAGGGTGCACAACCTTTTATAAGACTCTGGACATAAATAAATTAATAATTGAGGACATAAATAAAATTAATAAGATCATCATCATCGGTTTTGGTCCACTGCTGGACGTAGGACTTTACAATAGCGTGCAAATTGAGTTCGATGTTCAGCTCTTCGCGTCTAACTGTTGCCAACCATTATACGTATGCAGTTATTACACGTAACCGAAAGGCCTCCTACTCTACGTTTGTCACGGCGAGGACTCCATACCAGAACACGTCTACAACATAAATTGTAAATGTACGGGCCGTTATCACTTATATGATGTTCATAGATTAGCTCTTAGTAAATTTCTCGGTAAAGGCAGTCGTTAGTTATAAAAATGTTGTCATAATTTCCAACATGTTTATTAGAGCACTTTATGTTTACGGCGCTGATGAAACCACTCGTTAGAAATCATCCCATCGTGAGGGCAATTACATTAGTCATTAACTGTTTATGGTGTCCTTTGTCGTTAACTGTTGAGATGAGAGAGCCATTAAAGTTAACGGAGCAATATTTATTGTGGCGCGGCGTCGCATAAATCAGCCTCGACTTGGCTTTAACTCCATATGTACAATAGATACAAACTATATTACTCGTTTCGGTGGAATTAACGACAATCTTAATTGATATACAATCATCGTTAATACAATACCAATTGTGTATTCAATAAAATTCTTACGATTTACTTCCTATAAATTTGATAAAATTTCTGTCAGGCGGCATATTTTATGTCACAGAAATGGTTAAGGTAACCCATCAATGATGACCATGATGATATCGATGACCCATTTTTTTTAAATAATAAAGGGTCATTATAATCAACTTGCTTAACCTATCGATGTGACCATACATCAGGCACAAATTCATGCTTTGAACTACTACCGATAATCCTAAGATAGGAAAACTCTACAATACATTTATATCTTGATCGGTATTTGTGCGTACAACTTTTAAACCAACGAGGCAGTGGTCGCTGTACAAGAAACATAAGGAATAATGAACGCAGATGTCTACGGCAAGCTAAAGTTATGGTCACAAGCGCGTCGGGTTGGGCGCGGGGCTGCAAAATGAAAAATGCGGAGCGCGCCGGCGCACCGCCGCCCGCGTGACGTGTAATTGCGCCGGAACTAGCGCGCCGTGCGCCGCCGACCACGAGAACCGTATTTTTTTCTTCTTCTATCCAAGCCCATAGATCAAGTATATTAGTTCTGGTGTGTTGCAAAAGATATGTCAGAATAGTTTACAGATGCGATTTTTATCTCGTCTTTATAACGTTAATAATAATAATGACTAGTTCTTCATTTACTTTGTAAGTAAATTTCCATTAGTAGGTACGTGTACTACAGTCACATTTTCAGGATAAAGTACCTGTAGCGGGACACTTCAAATATTCGAACATAGTTTTGTTTTTGGACTTCGTCATAGGCCTTAGGAAAAGCTGACATAAATTTTTTTATTAACTTGCTCCACCTGTTCTTGTTTTAAGACCGTCATCTGCAGTAAAATACAGCTTAAGTTTTAGTCAAATTCGGAGGTAGTAATAACCTAAATACTTGCTTAGAATGCACAAAATATGAGGGCTTTAGTCGTAGTGCTTTCTGAGATATCCAAAATCGAAGGAGTTTATCCACATCGTTACCTATTTGCAATATTTGGCAGTATTTGATATGTTAGCATAAGGAATCGCATAGCTAATTGTACTGTAACGAACCGTTCACCATTGTAATTTAACGAGCATAAGCTTCTAGTCATTTATGTCTGTCTATAACGCCTGGAATACTAGCGCGGCGCTATCAGTAATAGGAGTCATTTAATTGACTATTTATTTAAGTGCACTGTATTACCAATAGCTGAAAGACTGCTTTAAATTAAAATAGAGTGATTTTCTTTCTACATTAGGTGCTCTATCACATCGCTCTATCGATGACGTAGAGACACGGCCGTGTCCGCGGGAGTGCACAGTGGCGCGGCGTGGTGCGCACTGTCGCTCGTCTGCAACGATTTATTGTCTCGACGCGATGCGGGCGCCGATACCGTCGCCACGACCGCTCGATTGTAAAACTCAAAAAGTAAACGCAGTACCCAATCCAGTCATAAGTGGGGCGAGCATGATGTATTAGCGAAAGCGTTTCGTTACCGATGTACTGTGCTTGTGTGTAAATATTTTCTTGTTTTATAACCATTGTGTATTACATTAACTATGACGACATCTAAATATATTATAATATTTAAGAATAATATTTGTATGGTAGTAGCAAGAATAGCTATTGATATCATTTTAGGTGTGATGTTAAACTATGGTAGGCGTAGATCATAAGCTAAGTGAATATATATGTGTTTCTGTTAGGAGTTGAGATCAATGGCTAAACGCACACACTTCTCTGTGATGAATTTTGCAGCCCAAAGTATCAGAAGTTTCTTTGAGCGTTGATAATAATTGTTTGCTGTTATGAGTAAAAGGACAATGGCATTGATATTTAACAGCTTATTTTTCTTAAATAGTTTCATTTGTTTGTTGTAAAACCTACTCTTTTCGCCGTCCATAGCTCAAGCTAGCCCACGGAGCGCAGCGCGCGCTGAAACCAATCAGATCGTTGTTCACACTGAAACCAAACTGATTGCTCCCTGATTGGTACCAGGGCCGGGGCCGGGCTGCGGCCAGGCACGAGGGTCTTCACAATTAAATGAGTGTAATGTTAGCTGATAAGGTAGAACGTTCGTGCTGTTAGTCCATTTGTTAGCGGAGGGCAGGATGCGCTCGCGTGCGCCGCTGCTGAGAACGCGATAGGCAATATCTTGCTCTTATAAATTGTACCTCTTATCTAATGGCGCTGGTGAGACGGATTGGCACTTTAGAAATAACACACAATAAGTAAGATCTCAAGTTACTTGCAAAGAGACTAGTTTAAGTTCGTTCAGTTTCTGTATGCACAAGCTTCTTTCTTCGATTCTACTTTTTTTTCTTCGTCGTTAATATGTTTTTGTGATTGGATATTTTTATTAGCTTTATTTTGACGACTATACCTAGAGTAAGAACACGTAACATCATTCAATTAAGTTCGTTCTTGCGTTTCAGGTCTAGAACTTGGGCTGATCGTTTCACAGATTATTTCCTGCTCTGCTACAAAGCTGAAACCTTGAGAATATGAATATTTGTGGGTACACCTCTAGACTTCTGTTTTAACCTCTGACACGGTACTAGTACCTCTCTTACGAATACATAATTCAATAGGGCGTATTAGACGCAAAAGCCTTGGGACAGATTCCCTTCCGAACAAACTTATCTGTGGTGTATTTAAGCATTTCATCTCCATTAGTGTACTTGTGTACATATATTTACGTACTGGCAACCTCCAACACCGGATAGTCTAGTGCGCGGTTGTATGTGAAGCGTTGTTATGACTATTCTCGTTACGTGCAGAGCAATCGCGAACAATGCCAATGACCGCTCCCTAGCTCTATAGTTAAAAATGCGCCTGGTCTACGTTACCCTCAACGCTTCATTACCGGCTGCAGTCGGCGCAGCTCTGGCGGATAATTGCCCACTTGTTATAAACGCTCGCCACTCGGAGCCTTGAGAGAAACAGAGTGGACGTGGTGGCTACGGCTTGGTGCTTTGTTTTTGTGTGCAAGTGCTTCTTGGGCTCTTATCGCGAACGTACAAAAACTGGCATTTTTTTGGCAAATGCGCTCTTGGTTCTATATCTTTAGAGCTGTATATGACCCCGCCCAAAATATTTTGAATAACTGAAAAATACTGCGGGAGCTTACTAAGATCTTCAAGTTGTTGATGACGTCTTTAGTTTGTTTTTGGTGAGTGGTATTTACCTATCTTGTTGACCAAGCGTAAGTCTACGGTTAAGGTCGCAGCTTTCGATTTACTAATCTATAGTCTTAATCAATGAAACATAACATCAATTATACCTCATACAGATCACAATCGCTTAATAGGCTAGAACTTAAGAACCTTCTGCGTGTTAGCGAACAACATAGGTAGATGCTACAGTGCCAATGTAGTTACAAAGTAAAAGCTTTTCAAAGTAATGGTAATGTTACATTAGATTTACTTGTGAACACATATGTACGTCGATATAAATACAGTTTGATTGCAGTAACGTGTTTGGTACGTGAGTTCGACTGCACAGCGAGTAATTAAGTATGAAGTGCAGTAACGAGCCAGCCATCTAGAATTATGTGGCACTTTTAGTTAGATCCGTGTTGGCTGAGCACGATAGATAAGATTTCATCTGTACCGGGGTCAGGCAATGTCACGTAGCCAGGAGCGTGACGTGCTGGGCGGGGCTTGGGGCAGGGGGCGTGGCTTACTAGTGAAAGCTCCACCATTGGCCAGTGCAGCGGTTGTCAGCGTGGTCAGTGAACAATGGTGCACGCTGCACACAATGGCTGAAACGTGACTCTATTGGCTCGTGTTGCAATCAGTGGCGTGGATAGCGTTTCCATTTCGCAACCGGCCCATGTTTCGCCTCGGATCGCCTGTAACGTGATCTTTACACTTAAAGCGCTCTAAAACTGCTCTACTAACAGTACCTTCAATGCTTTCGTAATTGATGAAATTCGTGACGCAGAGGCAGTCAGTACCTACTGAAATATTACCTGCGAATATTGAAATGGTTTTAATAAACATGTAAAAATAGATAATATTGTCCACAAAAATCGATAATTGGTATTGATTATTGTACAGTAAATTGTCACATTCTAAAAGTAAACTTTGGGGGAAGCGAGCTGTTTTACACTAAATTATATCGACAACGAGATATTGAAGTTTGCTCCATTTTAAAGATCAAGCTTCCTGATATTCCGTTGGAGAATATTTCAATATATGAGCACACTTACCCCTCTTTACACTATATAATAAGCCATTAAGTTACCCACCAATATGTTGCGTTGTATCTTATCATAGATAATATTTTATCATAGTAAGTTTATTAATAATTATCCTTTGCATTTTGTTATATCGATTATCATTGCATTCCTATGCTTTGTCCAAGCCGTAGCAAAAGTTATCTAGAACTAATTTAGAAAAGTTATTACAGTAATTCTAACGTTGAAAAAAACATTTAATCTATTTCCTGACGATGGACTTGTCAGACAGAAACTTTGCCTGCTGTGTCATAGCTTTCTTTCAAAGTTGACGCAATGAAGAATATGATCATCATAATGACCAAGCCTTTTTATTTCTTGTAAAAAATGTAACAGCTGTGACGAAACGGCGTAGGAAATGAAAGCCTTGGAGTAGGTCTCCTTCAATTTCATCACGTTCTCTATATTTAAACATAATATTTTTTATCAACGGAGATCTACAATTTTTTGTAACAATAACATAGACTTTACAGTTTTAAATGATGTTTTGTGAGTTATGATCATTCTGCTAACGTCCACTCGGCCAGCGTGGCGGACTATGGCCTTAACCTTTTCGTTTTGGGAGGAGAATCGTGTCCAACAGTGAAATTATAGAAAGGTTAATGATGATAAATATTCTGTCCGGAGGCACATTTACTGCATATATTTCTTACTATATTTACGAGGAAGAAGTTAAGAAATACATATTTGCGATCGTTAATGATGCTAGTAATCTTCAAAAATTTTCGACCTTCAGTATTATGTAATTTGTATTTTGTATACCATAGAAGTTGAATACAACTTGTATGGTATAGGTACAAAAAATATCAGGGTATCAAGTAATTCAAACATTTCACAATACATACATACATACATACGTTTTTATGCATATATGTACATTATGCAACCATTTTTTATTTCCCGCCCGGCGCCTCACACGTCTCATTCTTCTGAAATGATCTATCGACAGCCGTCTCAACTCGATACGAATTCAATATACAATGCCACAAATCATTACAATTTCATGCTGGTTGGAATTTTGTTGTGGGGTTACTCAGTATTTGCAGAATCAAAGCTTCGTTCAGAAACAGTGCTCGGATAAAAGATAGAGCTCTGAGGCAACTTGAGGTCACTGTAGTCTCTGATCATACAGAATATGTGTAGTTGGACTCGACATAGTTATTACGAAGGTTATAGGTATTTTAACAATAACTTTATTGGTTGATGAATGCTTGTTACATGTAGGTACTAGTGTTAAGTAATAATTCTACTTATTTTCCGTGTTCAGCGTGTAATTATGAAGAGATAGAACTTCCGCTTTGAAAATGTATAATCTGACGTGTCTTAACTTTATATGGTTTATATAGAATTCAAAGTTAACGAAGCGTTCATTCACACTTAGAGCTCTCTCTCCAGCTGTTCCAGGTCTTAGATCTTAGGGCTAATGAGCAAAAGCTGCCAATGAGACGGACCTCACAGCTTGTTTACGGTGTAGTATGGGCTATTAGTCTCTCAATGAGTGCCAGGCTGCATAAATACTAGAGGAAGGCGTAACTTAAAAACCTAGTCCGTTTTCCTGTTTGCTATGCGGTGCGAATTTATGTGTCGTGTGTTTTTGAGCGATCGGTCATAGCTTGGTGTGGCAGAAGAGCGATAATCAATGCTTTCTCAATATTACTTAAATATGAATGTATACATATTTCTTTTTTATCCCCTTGATAACACACATTAACTTCAATCTTAATACATTAACTTTAATCAATTATCACTATTTCATGAATTATTAAACAGAACTTGGTCTCAGTAGTCATTGGTGTGTAATTGTGATTCTCGAAAAAATGATTATAGAGATCGTGTCTGACATAATTATGGTATATAGTTCTGGACTATTCTATTATTCTAGAATTAAAGTTAATCGTTCGTTGTTCGATTCGGCTCTACCGCTGCTCTTGTGCGGTGGTACAGATGCATTAGTGATTTTTTTGGCGTGTTAGTACAGTCAGACACAATTAAGTACGTGAGAGAACTTTCTTAGCGTCCCCCGCGCTTGCGCGAGGAGATGCGCTCGCGCAGCATACAAACTGACGATAATGCGCCAGATGCTGTAATTCATCGCCGGGCATTATATCAAACTGTGAGCTTTTATGGTAATTTGAGAACAGATAAAGAACTCTACGGACTGATGGATCATGTTCGGAGAGTCACGAACTTGAACATAGTTGTCCTCGCATGGAAATGTTAGTGGGGTTTGAGATTGATGTACAAGTCATGTTAAACCTACGCAGAATAAAAATTGTAAGTCGAGACTTTCTGTTCATTAACTAATTTACTTTTAAACAACAGTATTATTAACGACTTGTATTGATAGAACTAACTGATGGTGACATTCCTATTTCCATAGTGCTGTTTGGAGTCCTTATGTCCATGGACGTGAATGTCTACGTATACCTACTGCCTGCTTTTTTGCTAGTCCTCTTCATTTAAAATCAACTAATGAAATGTTGATATTGTGGTTTTATCTAATAAATCTAGTTCTACACTTCAAACTCCACCCGTTGTTGATGAAAACATTGAATTCATTCACCCTATGTCTCGTTCACATAATACCCTTTCTAAACACTGCTAATTTCAATTATAAAAAATACTCCAATAAAAACGTAACATAACCTCTATAATTCCCTAAATATAAAGCGTAACAATCAAGTTTGCAATAATATAACTTAAGTGTATGCGTTTCATATATTTAAAGTATCTTTTCATTCCCATATCGTATCGTATCGTATTCTACCACCTCCACGTCACGCACCGCTCGGGGGTCAATAGTGGCAATTTCATATGCGGCACTGCACTGGCTCATTTTGAAAACACGAGGACATGACGGCACTCGTAACGAAAATCTTCATATCAAATGTTGTTGATTATGACTTGTGTGCATCTGTAAACATTAAATATATGAATGTACAAGCCACAGTCTTGAACATAGAATGGTGTTAAATCGATGTAAGACGTAGAATGAGTAGTCTTCTAATAATTTAGTAAATGTACCTATATCTATACAGATAAATAAATTTGGAGTGTCTGTTTGTAATATTAAAATAACCGCTTCTTACTAAATGCATATGTATACACGGTACATATACCAAAAAACATTTTTGACAATTTTTGTCTGTCTGTTTATCTATCTGTTTGTTCCGGC
>DWDV01003958.1:0-10107 GCA_018245615.1 Mimoniades ocyalus
GGAATGTTCTACATTCCTCTGCCTACCTCTTCGGGGATTACAGGCGTGAAGTTACTTTTTTTTTTTTTACTTTTTATCTTATTAAATACTGCCTCGTTGGTCGTGGTGGTCGCAAGCGCGGCTATCGATCGCGAGGTTCTGGTTTACAATACCGAAGCGAGCGCTATTGGATTTTTCTATTATAGATTTTCTACTAGTGGCTCGGAGTATGGATATGAGCCCGGTGTGTTGCAATAGGCTCAACGTAATACCACTCCTCTGCCTGTCTCTTCGGGGATTATAGGTGTAATGTTATGTTTCATGTGAAATAATCGTTTTGAGATCTTTCATCGTGTTCATCATCATTATTTAGCTGTGCCTAAGCATGTCGCCATACTGCGATCTTCCTGAACCAGGTTTAGTCGCCTCTCACGATACCCTGGTATTTCGGCACGGTGTAGGGGGAAGTATTCTATCTCTGCCCTGACATCTTCAGATCTTTGTGTAAGTTTTTAAATCATTTTTAGCCTCAGTATATACATACATATATCTCAAATTGAGTCTTATTTAGTTTTAGTGCAGTTTCCTATTTGATTTTAATGCAGTCTGACTTCGTTTTACTGCTGTCTTATTTCGTTTTAGTGTAGCCTTATTTAGCTTTAGAGCAGTCTGATTTCGTTTTACTGCTGTCTTATTTTGTTTTAGTGCAGTCTTTTTTACTTTTAGCGCAGTTTTATTTCATTTTATTGCTATCTTATTTCGTTTTACTGCTGTCTTATTTTGTTTTAGTGCAGTCTTTTTTAGTTTTAGCGCAGTTTTATTTCGTTTTACTGCTGTCTTATTTTATTTTAGTGCAGTTTCCTATTTAATTTCAATGCAGTCTGATTTCGTTTTACTGTTGACTTATTTAGTTTTAGTGCAGCCTTATTCAGTTTTAGTGCAGTCACATGTAGTTTTATCCTGACGTGATCCTCTACAAAAACGTATTAATTCCCGCAACGGCAAACGAAAACATCGTGAAGAAACTAACGCACCTCAGAGTTTCCATAATGTTCATTAAGTCCCGTGGAATTTGTCGACCTATCCGAAGCAATCGTGGCAGACCCTTAACTCTAATCCTGAGAGACCTGTGTCCAATAGTGGAACGATAAAGGAATTAATGATGTGTCATCGTCAGCAGCCTACTCCCGTCCACTGCTGGAGATAGTCATCTCCAATGGCACGCCACTGAGCTCGATCTTGAAATTGTTGCATACAACCGCTGCCAGTCAGTTTGCGTACATTGCGCTCCACCTAGCCGGAGGGCGTCCTGCGCTACGTTCGCCAAGGCGTGGTCTCCGCTCCAGGACAAGTGTACTCCAGCGGTTGTCGGTCCTGCCACAGATGTGACTTAAAACGTACCCACCGTTTGAAACTTCGTGGCTGGTAGAGTGAGAAGTCAATGATAGGCGTGCCAAAGTCGCATCGTTCTCTCTTCACGCAAGTGCCGGGAATGGATTTGCCCGTCTTGCAGCTTACGTTGGTCCTATTCACTGGAATAAAAATGGGAAAGCTTTATTTTCCTGAATAAATATTGGTTGCAAAGTTGTTGTATTAAATATGTTAGGCTCACCATCTATTCCATAGTAGGACGTTATCGCGACTGGTGGAACGTGGCATTGTATTACACTCTGCCTACCTTTTCGGGGATTACACGCGTAATGTTATATTTGGCATATTAAAGTGCGCCAAAATAATAGAACGTGAGATCACACTTGTATTTCGCTGATAGGGTAGGCAGAAAGCGTAGTATTCCCACTTTTCACCAGTTCTGTTGTACGTACCATGAAATCAGGGCCATTGATTTAATATTAGCACTCGCAAAAGAAATTACTGAATATGGTTCCCATATTCCAACTCCAATACCATATGTACTGAATTTCAGGGGGCCATGACTGCTTCGATGGTAATTGCAAACGAGTTCGCTAATCGAGAGGTCTTGGCGTCGATTCCCAGGTCGGGTACAATTGAGGTTTTCTAACTTAAAATTCCCAGTAGTGGCACGGGGTCCGCGTGTGTTACCGATGTATCGGAACAGGCTCCCTATGTAGCCTTTGACGGTAAGAATGACGTACATTGTGAAACTTGGGAGTTACTTAGAGTCCTCTGCCAGTTTCTTCAAGGAGATACAAACATGATGTTATGTTTAATTTTCACAACTAGAATCCTTAAATATGCATGTATTAACAATACTTTAAAGATGTTAACCATCCGCACTGGAATCTGCTAAAATCAAGGTTTTGCTATCTATAACTTAACATCCAAAGCTTTTCCACCCGAAATTTACCCTCAAATTAATAGCATGTGTAGGAGGGTACATCAACATACCTGTAGATTCAGTGCTGGGATTTAAAACAGTGACGTTCTGGACATCCGGTGATTGAGTGATTGCCATATTTACAGCAATCGCTAGCAGAACCGCGATCGTTCTGGGGAACAAAACAAAAAACTAACTTTCAAACATTAACGTAGACACAAGTTAGTCTGTTAGGAAAGATATATTTCGCCCTCGAACCTCGTGAACGACCTGGCATAAATATAATAGTATGATTACACAAGAGTCATAAGTAGTGGATATGAGTCGTGACAAATCACAAAGTGATTAAAGTGACTAGGACCATTGGACACAAGCAGCACAGGGCCGAAGAAAGTGGCGCAACAAAAGGGAAGCACATTCCCAGCGGTGGGGAAATACAGGCTGATAAGATGGTAAAACTGAAGCATAAAAAAACAAGTTTTCCTAATTCGATAATAGATGGCGCCACATGTTTTATGAATCGAGCTGTTTTATTTATGGTACTGGCTTAGACTTGGCAGTTGGGGTAGCATTGACGGACGCTCGCTCGGGAGGTGAGTAGGCCTGCAAACAGGCGTGAACGTGGTATAGGCCCAGCACCAACGCTGATACAAGGCGGGGTGTTCTTGACCTTGGAGCAGCCGTCCCCATGAGAACTGCTCGGATACGGAGCAAGTTCCCGTGGCCCGTAATCCATTTGTAAGGCCATTAGCCTGGCAGCGTGAGGCGAATTAATCTACCCATCCAATAGAAATAAAATCAAACCATCCTACCAGTAGTAAATAATCAAAAGATATATTTAAGACAATTTGGTTAATACAAAGTTCCCTGACATACAAAGTGCATTTGTATATGAATAAATGTATTTTACTATTTAAACGTATGATGTATTGAATATTCTTGATTAAAATGATAATCTGATGAAATGTGGCAGAGAGTAATACTGTCCGCTGCCTAACCCCATTGGGGACTCGGGCGCAATGTTATGAAGTGTTTAATAAACGAATATTTTATATACATATGTTATTTTCTTATTCCATAGCAAACGTAACTGGTGAACCGTGGGAGTGTACTGCATTGCTCTGCCTACCTCTTCTTGGATTACAGGTCTGATGTTAAGTTTATCTTTTTTTTTAATTACTGAATTCTAATTTTCAACTGTTGCTTCTTTTAAAGAAAAAATACACCCAAAATAGTTTGAAGACCATAAAATACGTCCACAACACTGAATGTTCCGGTTGGTCCGAAATTTCGACACCTTAATTTTTAATGCTATTTTATATAAATAAGGTATGTATGATAGATTTGATAAATATTAACCGCCAATAATATTTATCAACTAAATTCAATAGAAACTTATAACACCGATTCATAGAAAAATCTTTAGATAATCGTATTGAAACAAGTTGAATCTAGAAGGGGACATTTAAAATTAGCCTACGCTTCATCATTTAAAAGCCTGTGAAAAAGTACAGTGACTTATTAAACTGGAAATAAAGAAATCAAATAAAAATAAAATGTCTGTTTATTGATTCATTACCATTAAAAGATTTTGTAGCTTAAAGTAATGAGAATAAAATGTAGTCAAACTTGAGGGACCGCCAAAAAACCGTCTTGACACAAAAAAATATGCTCACATACGTGTACCGTACATATAATATTATAGATACAAGGAAAAAGTTGGTATTTTATTAATGTGAGTCCTGTACTTAAAAATACCTACCTGTATTTAAATAACAAAATCAATTTTCATTTTACGTCATCTCCCAAAAGGAGAGTGAGAGTGCACTACACTTCTCTGCCCGCCTGCTTCACCAATATATATTATATTTATTTTTTATACACATTTAACGCCCGGACACAGAACTGATCATCATCGGCCTATCTTAGCCCACTGCTGGACACAGGCCTCCCCACGGCACGCCACTGAGCTCAATCTACATCTCCACGTCCCCAGCCGCAGCCAGCTACTGCGTAAATCTTCACTCAATACCACTGCAGTGTGTAACAATCGCGTAATATCAGTCCCGGGCGGAAATTGAACCAACGATTCTATTCGACAACCAACCAACCACTGAACAAGCGAGTTGTATTTTATTCTAATAAACATTATCTACTCACATATGCATGGTCGTGAACCAGTATTCACAGCGTCGTACACACACTGATATTAAAAACATCTCGCGAACAACAAGGAATCGCTTCTAATTGCTGTAACCTCTGACCAGTGTCGCAGTCAGAACTCGAATGTCGGTTTTTTTTGTTAACGTTCCAAATTTGAATAGAACATAAATTTATACAAGTTTTTTTTATGTGTGTTTATGTGAATATTTATGAATATCAAATTTAACATTTCATATATTTGCATTTATAATATTGTTGGGATTACGAAGCAAATTTTCCTCCAGCGGGCCTACTACATATAAGATATTTCAATATGGAACTGCTCACGTCCATTTTATTTTGTCATGTCTGGGTAAATTTTAAATAAGATTCTGGTACTGCGGTGCGCGTATGTTAGAGACAAATGTAGGAGAAATTTCATTGTATTTAACAACAGGCTTGCGTTTCACTGCTAGCTGACCTGATGGAAAGCGAGATGCAGCCAGTATATAGAACGCAGTATGTAATGAATCAATCAAAATTAAGTCCATTTAGAACTATTGTTGAGGCTTAGAGATTAAACAGTTCATGAATTAATTATTATACTCATATACTCAGGACCCTTGCGAGCGGAGAGTACTGTGGCCAAGTACCTATCCTCACAGAGCTGGCGTGCTTCGTCAACATTAATTACACTCTTCACCTGTTGCTATTACCTCTGATCTCCAATGATAATTCAATCAACTCTCCCATTGGAATACAATGCGAATTTTGTTGGATGCAACAGTATCATTTTCTTTGACCAATTATATAAATAATAATAAATTGGAACAACTCCACACACGGCCATCTGGTCCCAAAGTAAGCATCAAGAGAGATTGTGTTATAGTAGCTAGCAAACTAAATATGTACATATATATCTAGTAATGTAAATAGTTTTACACCCAGACACAGAACAAATAATTACTTGTGCTTATCACACAAATATCTATCCCGGGTGGGAATCGAACCCACGACGCCCGCGTCATCGCAGCAGTCATCGTTTACCCACCGGACCAATGAGCCGGCGATCTTAGGTATTGATTTTTCCGATTGTTATATCAAATTAAATCGACCACAACATCGTTATCTTAACGATTGCATCGTTATGAATAAGTCTGAATGTGAGTTATAATTAATTTCCAATTGAGTCTTATCATTTCCAATGCGTAGGTACATGATCGACCTGTGTGATACCATGTTGTCAGCTTATTAAAATAAGTTAATAAATTCGGATTACTAAAATAAATTATAGTATACTAAAAGACTCTAACTATTATAATAAGCAATTACTTCAAAACCTACAAGTAAAATAGAAAATTCTATTTTCGACCTAGGTCATTGTATTATTATAATATATATTATTATTATGTTTAAATGACAATTTAGGATTTCAAATTGGAATTTAGGAATTTTTGGTCGTCTTTGACATTATTTTAGGGGAATTTTTTTTTTGTTGGCAACACTGCATAAAATCAATAGTAAACAAAGAAATTATCAAACATTACTATATTTATTGGCGCCGCAGTATATTTTCAACGAGAATTTTTCTGATAGATTTTCATTTTAAGAGTAAATAAAAGAAATTTGTGTAAGGGAAAAATGGAAGATGAAGCATCAGACGATGTGATGGAGATGAACTCAACAGTGTCTATAGTCAAGGAAAATGAGCGAGGTAAATTATTGTTACTCGATTGTTACTAGCCTGTTGAACAGTAACAAACACAATATTGATTTATGAGCTTTTATTATTGTTTAGCACAATGAACATGACAGGTTAGGGTGTCTTTTTAAACGTAGTTTCATATACATTTTGAGCTTAGATATTACTATTTGTAGTAAGAAGAGCTGTTTCAATTTTATATAGGTTTCCTTAACCATTAATATTTAATTCTGATTTTCGGCGCGCGTGTACGTAGACTAAGAAGTACCTCAGATCTGTAAAGATATTTATATATATATATATATATATATTTGTCACTCCATAGTCTCTGCTTGCCCTGTAAGGGATGTAGTGACCATATAATAAAAATTTCAGTGTTTAGGGTAATGCTATATTAATATGATTAAACAATGATAACTTAACAATGATAACAAATGATAAAATAACTGGTAATTCATGGTAGTACCAGCTGTAGACTGCTTTGCTAACGATCATGTTGATCATAAGATGCTCCCAATTCCTTTGCGGTAAGATTATTATCTTCCTATCCAATTCTCATTATTACCTGTCACTTTGTCCAAGGCAATATGTGGATTTGTTTATTATTTTATATCATCAAGTATCTAACTGGCTAGGCAGAATGCAATGAGTAATAAAGGGGAAATTAATTCTTTTATATTTTGTTCACTATCCATTAATTCAAATTTCAAATTCAAATATCATTTATTCAAAATTGGTTCATTACAACACTTTTTGTACGTCAAGATGAAACTACCACCGACCACCACATTAGTGACACAATCAATCTTATTTCCCCACTCAGTGCATGCAGGGCATGTGGGTTGCGGATAGCAGAGCATAGTTTCTCACACCACCTCCACTGCTGCCCATAGACAGCCAGGGTATGTAACTGTGCCTAAACAGACCACATTATACTCTGTTCTGCCAAATAATAAAACTCTTAGACTACAAAATAATTATGAATTATTATTATTGTCAGATTTATTTCTTCACTTGTGTTATGTGACCTAATTGAATGTTAAGTTTTTAAGTTGCTAGGTCACCTAGAAGTGGGTTAGGTTTTCGATATATAACTCTATCAGTCAGTCGTAAAAAGAATTGAGTTTTACACCTTAATATGCGGACAGCAGTTAGGGCTACATTTGTGAAATTTTCGATTCTAGTCAATGTGAGTGTTAAATAGATTTTGAGTTATTGAACCGTGTAAAGTAGTTTGTGGTTAAGGGTGTAATGTTGGTCGAGTGACTGTTAAATGAGAAGTCCTGCATTCAAATCTTAGGTTGGGTATTATACTGAACTTTTTGATCTGGACTTGTAAACATTTCTATTAGTGGCTCCGGGTCTGGATTTGTAACCAGTGAATGGCAATCGGCTCATCCCCTATTCCACAATGGCATGTTAAATATATCTGGAGAAATATTGGAGTGTACTCCACTCCTCCGTTGACCTCTGGGAAATATGGGGGTGATGTACCTTGAACTCTAAAATTATACATGCTGTATATGTCAATAGACTTATTACATTTGATACAATGTAGCGGGTGAAACGTAAGTGTTCTACACACCCCTGCCCCTACCCTTGTGGAAATGAACTGATGCGCAATGTTAGATTGATAAATCAATATTTGCTTGTGCTAGTCGAAGTGTGGTATACACACGGACACATTGTCGCAGATAGTGACCCCTTAATAATCCTTTGTAAATTTTCAAGTATTTAAGTGCATGGTTTCTTTAAAACTAGTTTTTCACCTACCTTTAATATGTAAGATTTATATTATAAGTTGATAGCTTATAACATTCTACATTATAAGTTGTTGAATATCTGTGGTTGGTTTCTATTAATATTACAATTATCTTTTTCAGATCGTCCTCTATTACAGTTCTTCAGACGTCTTGTAATTAATAACAATTTAACAAACACAGTCCTGACTAATGCACAAATAACAGATATATTGACAAAGGAATTTCAAATAGATCTATTGGCATTGCATGAATTGGAAGTTACCATATACACAAGTATACTGAAGAGATTTTTGAAAGATTGGCCAGTTTGGGATGACTTTGATCACACAGTTAAAGAAATAACATCGAAAAGTCAGGAGGACGAAATGGAGAAAATATTGGAAGCACATTATGAAAGTCTCAAGGCTTTTCTTAAAGAAAAATTAGATATGACAAAACCTTTAGCTACAGAATGTTTCTTGAAAGCCAGAAACGTTCAGATGAGTAGAATGAAAGAGCCTGTCGATACACCAAACTCAGAAACTGTAGTCCTCGAAGTGCAGTCCACAAGAGAACAGCTGAACAAATTGTTCTATAGATACCCACATCCTAAACACAATGACACAATTTTCAACTCTGAGAACTCAGTTCCCAGCCACATAAGGGTGAACACGTTGAGTTTGGAAGCGATTCTCAACTGGTGGTCGGTTCGCATACAAATAAACTTGCAATGGAGCTCACAAATTAGTTGCATGTTTCTAAAACGCGAAACGACACACAAAACTGACTTCTGCCTTGCGAATCGCAAGTTAAAGAAAGCACCGGAGCCCGTAGTGTGCTTGAATGATCAGTTACAGATTAAGGAGACGAAAAAATGCAAAAGTATACCCAAAAAGCAAATAATTGCCTGTCTAGACCTTCTCAGTTCAGACCACGGTGCGGCTATTAAAGATGCAAGGACAATAATCGACATCATCAGAAAGGATTTGGAATGCATGCAATTTTGCCTCGCCCCAGCGGAGTACAGGCGTTATTTGAACAAGTATCCATATGTGAGATACATGTATTCCGATGTCCAATGTCCCAATGAAAACGACACAGCTAAATATGATATACAATTGGGGGAGACCATATCGCCAATGCATCACTTTTCTATAGGACGTATGGAGGGAAAAATTGATCGTATGTTGCCAGTGCAGTGGCTGAAAGTTGAGTGTTTATCTTGCCCTGTAACCTTTGCCGGTGATGACTTGGTGATGGAGTTAATGGAGCATTTTAATGAGTACCACCAAGTGGAACCAGACTGGCAGTGCACGAACTGCCAGACCACATTCACAATGCCACATTTGGCTGAGAACTGGTGGCGGCATGACTGTGAATCTGGGTGTAACTGACTTTTATTTATTTAAATAGAGTAAATAAGTGTGCAGCATTCTTTACTCATTGTTGACGCCTGTGTTACTGGTAATTTATGGTAATATTGTATAAACGATTGTAGGTTCGTTAATGAAACAAACTTATTAATTCAAAGTTTATTAACGAGTTCCACAATAAAAACTTAAAACTATGTATATGTTACCGCGAGCGCGTTAGTCAAAACAGACGGAACTGAATTCAGTCGCAGTCGAATTAGTACTGAAATCTCGCTCTCTCAATGTTCCTGACTGCTTGCTTCCTCAAGGATGTGGGCAGGCTTTACACGATCAATTAACACACTAATACGTTTGCCACGAATATCCAATTCGAAAACCTTATCTCCTCGACTAACTATCCTGTAGGGGCCAATATACGGACGTTGGAGAGGTTTTCGTACAGCATCCTGTCTCAAAAACACTTGAGTACCCGTGGACAGATCCTTATATACGAATGTTTTCGAAGACCCGTGACGTCTGACCGGCGACGGCTGAATGTCACGCATATGTCTTTGAAGGCGGTATATAAAATCGGAGTAGTTTGGCGGCTCTTCTTGCGGAGAAGATTGAAAGAAATCACCTGGTAGGCGGAAGGGTTCTCCGTTTACTAATTCGGCAGTGGATGCACCTAAGTCCTCTTTAGAGGCAGTTCTGATTCCTAATAAAACTATAGGGAGGCGCTCTACCCAGTCGCTGCTGTCATGGCACATTATTGCCGTTTTTAACTGTCTCAAAGTCAAAGTCAAAATCAAAAATAATTTATTTATATAGGATTTGCAATCACATATAAACGTCATTACAGATAAGTTTACGTTAGTTCGGACCGCGCCCACA
>DWDV01003959.1:0-10104 GCA_018245615.1 Mimoniades ocyalus
CTACGCTTCTGTGTGTGTAATATGTAGGACCTTTTGATTAGTGGAAGATAACGCGTTTGTGTGTGTAATATGTAGGACCTTTTGATTAGTGGAAGATAACGCGTTTGTGAATTGACAAATTCCTACTAGCTGTAAGGCTGTATGAACGATACTACTAACGACATGATAAAATATTAGGTGGTCTTCAGAAGAGTTTCTTCTTGATAACAAATAAATTAATATTCCCCACCCTGGCGTTTCTTCCCAATTCTCAATATTAATAACGTGTGATTGACTTTAACTATAAGTCCGTATACAAGTTTTGATATATGCATGACGTTTATTGAACCTAGATAGGAGTTAATATCAGTTGGGTTACTTTTCGTACGATGCTTTCTAAAATTAAAAAAGTGTAGGTAATTAATGTGCCGTGCTTAGTACAGCGCACAATTGTCAGATAAACCCGTTAGGATTTCTGGGGTATGGATTAGGAGCCAAGCTATCCGAACTACAATAATAATAACTCCTGACAAGAGGTAATTACAGTTCCTAACATTAACGCTCGTTGAAGCGCCTGGAAGTGTGCTACTAGTGACTACATGTCTATGTGTCAACTGCTTCCCATTTTGCTTATCATTGTTGAAACACAAAACAAGAAATGTTATCCCTATATAATATGTACTTTTATATCTTTTGCGCTAATAAAATGACTCCTCTCGGAAACGTATATAAATTAATTACTTAAATGCCTTTCGCTGGTAAACTAAGGGCAGAAAGAGGCAAGCGCCTTGGGCGCAATAGAATTTCACCGTCTGTGATAAGATTACACGATAAGGTTTGAGCATAGTATTCAATCAAGCGGGTAACGGGTACGGGTAGCGATATTTTCTGATATTATCGTTTACATGCAACTTTTCTAACAAAAACAGAATAATAATAAATGAGGGTATTACATCCGATTAACCTAGTAGACATCCGATTACAAGTTTTCTATTTACGTACACGGTGTATAAACAATTCAGGAATACAAATTCATCGTTATTTTTCAATATCTGTATCAGCACGGTGTCGTTTCTTTATAAGGCATGATAACTGGAAGGCAGGATTTTATTAAGGTAGATAAAATGTGAATATGGTTGAAGAAAACATTATCGAGGTAATAAACATTTATATAGACAACAAGAGAGTGAATGTCAAAGTAACAAAAATTGAAAGAACTCACATTTGTTACGTCGAAAAATAGTCATTTAGGAAAAGACGATTGAAAAAAAAATCGTAGATTCGTCAATTTAAGATTAAAGAAATACGTGGATCACTTCTGGAACGATCACTGAGTCGGACATTTCGACACCAGCAGTAGTCAAGGCACAAAGTCAATGGAGTCGACACATCTACTCGTACCTAGACCAAATAGATCAAATACCAGCTAATGGAGTCAGAAGTCTTTGAAACCGGCGTGTATGTATTATGAGAGTAACTAATTTAGATGAAGCACGAAATGTCTGTAAGAATAAAAATACTTGGCATTCAATTCTCTCTGCGTACTAAGGATATCCGCTCTTGTCGAATACGTGCCCTGAGGTCCGAGTGAACGCACCCTAACCCGAATACAGATAAAGGTAATTAAACAGTAGTTGTGCAAAGTTTTTATTTGATATGGCGAGCCAACTCGCAGGAAAGTGGGCGCACGTGACGCGAGGTGTCGAATGAACTCTATTTCCACGCTATCGCGCTTCCGTAACTTTTACTACGGCGTCGAGTTTTCAAAGGATGGAGTGAACTATTATGTTATGAGAGTATGTTTGTGGTTCTCGTTTATCTTCTGACTAGCGGTCTGATTGGGTAAGTAAGTCCTTCTACTATTTTGCAGTGAGCATTATCGGTAAGGAGTCCTCCTTGGATCGCGCCCTGCAAATTTGGTATTTTTTCACATTAAAAATAGGATGTTGTATTTTCAATATATTTCTCTTTCATCGAATTCCACAACATTTACAATACATTTATATAGAATTGTGATTCATTGCGGTCAGTCATCCATCTGAGGACTGATCATGTCCTATGAACTGTCCTAATCTGACAACACTTACTGTTGAGTTTTATATTGACGGGCACCATAGAACTATATATAGAGTTGGCTGTATTTGCGGTTGACCACGGGATTGGCTTGTCGTGCCTAAATAATGAAACCCCATAGGAATTAAGTGAAGTGGCCATAATAATGATCTGTGATAATAATGTGGGTTGACCTGCGGTTATCAGACTATTATATAATCGAGATATGTACGTATTAAAATCAAAACTCTACTATTTAATTAGACTATTATTTAATTACTGCCTACTGCCTCGTCAGTGGTTGCAAGTGCAACTGCCGAACGAGACGTTCTGGGTTCAAATTCCGGATTGGGCAATATTAGATTTTTCTTATTTAGATTTTCTAATAGCGGTTCGGAGTCTAAATATGTGCCTGTAAAGCAATAGACTTAACACCTATTCCAAAGTGGGGCATGCACTTAACCGGCGAAACGTGGGAGTGCACTACACTTCCCTGCCTACGTCTTTGGGGATTACAGGCATGATGTAACAGTTTTTGATACCTCAACAAGACTTCTGGTAATTTAGCCGTTTCCGGTCATTTAAAGTTACTCTCTGATATAACTGGTGATCTTACTATTAAAGGACTCGTGGATATTTGCATATTATATACATATAATTGAAATATATAGTTTCCTATGGGACTTCGCTGCGACCGGCGGAAATTCATCTAAAAGGAGTCAAACTCCAAAGAGGAGTTATTCCAAACAACATCGGTATGTGAGTTAACCGAGCCACTAGTAGAAATTTTAACTGGAAATTTTAGTTAGAAAATCCCATCCCAAAAATAGTACCCAATCCAGGATTTCTCGTTCGGCAGTTATGCTTACAAATACTCGACCGACGGAGCTAGTCAAGAAGTTAAAGTATCACATTAATAAATTAATTTTCTATAAGCCTCGGGATACAAGAGCATCAGTACATAAATCCGCGTCTATGTGACGCTTAATTGCTATCAGAAGCTTAATAGTTTCTTCTATTTACTTCATCAGAAGACTTCAGCAAACCTTAACGAAGACTACTTAAAAAGTGTTTCGTTCCAGAATTTTGCTGCTTGGAAAATTATTCCTCTTATTTCTTGTTAGTTCCTGATATATATTCTTTAATTCGTAAGCGACTAATAAAGCCAGCTACGCAGGCTCGTAGTAAAACTAATAACGTTACATATGTACTTAATCGAAACGTAGAGCCATAGAGCCGTAGAGTTCGTAGCTAACATTATAGAGGCAGTTTTGTTCCAAACTTTGTGAGTACTGTGATTATTGTTTAATGAAATTCAATTTGTTTAGTTGCTTATATAACTTTGCTCTTCTGTTTTTAAAAGCTGAGAGCTAAAGTTCAAAGCATTAAGCTTTTTAATTAAGTGACGCCTTGTTTTGATATTGCAATTAGGTGTTTCAGTACGCTTCATTATTTGTTCCTGAAACATTGTTCATAATTGTTGCTGAAACATAAAACAATATTTCTATGTAAACGCATAATTTTTAATTAAGAATCTCGTGGCCCAAAAATCTTATATGGTACAAGAAGTTTACATAGAAAATTTATATAATAGTAATTCGTAATGTTTAAAAGAATATAATATTAGACTATGTGTCTTTTTGTGATAACATATTAGGGAACTATGTAGTTATAGCGAAGAATAAAAATAGATATCACCACGAATACAGTGCAATTTAGAGTTATTCACCTTGTTCTTCAAATTATTTAAAATTTTCCAATCGATACTCAACATATTAAACTGTGACCTTAAACTTTCAGATTATGTGAGAAAACCTGTGCCCGGTAACAGAACAATGAAGAACTTGACGTTGTAGGTTCATTTTTCGCATGTTACATTACATTCATAATGTACTTTGCGAAGTCACGGTACTCTACGTGAATTCTGGTATTTAGTCCGTTGTTCAGTTATTATATAAATACTTAATGCATATCTTGACAAAGTAACCTAATATTTACCTAAAGTTAGTAACCTAAAAAGGCGAACGAAGCCGCAGATACGTAATATTTATACTAAGTGGTTATAGTAGTATTTAAACTAATTAGAAACGTTTGCAATTAACGTTTGCACTTTGTTTAAACAACTTTCGACCTTAACGTTTTATTAATAAGAATTACAAACGGAGTCGTGAGAACACATGTACGTATGTACATTAAACAACTAGGTCAATTCTTATGCTACGTGACCATATGAAATCCATGGCAAGGAGACCACACTTCGTTCTCCTCATTGTCGGCTCATTTAATGGAACATAATAATAATTTTTCGACGACGGCCTCGTTGTTCGTGTTGGTTGCAAGCGCGACTGCCGATTGAGAGGCCCCGAGTTCAAATCCCGGATTTCTCTAACTTTGATTTTCCAGTAGTGGCTCGAAGTCTGGCCATGTGTATGGCAAGATGCTCACCACCTGTTCCATAGTCGGACTTAAATATAACTAGTAAAACATGAGAGTCTATTTAATTAGAAATTTTTTAGTTTACTTTATGTCTATGCATTTTTTTCTTACACAAAATCCAGCTCAATTGTACCCTCTTTGCAACTACTCATTTTCATCTAACACGACAGTTAGCTCTTTATTTACTCGTCCACGCACGTCCACACAAAGTGGAAAGTATTGCCGACGGGTTCAAACCAGTTTGCAGTATACATTTTTGCAATAAAATTGAGCATTAAATTCGCTAAGTGTTTATTTAACTTTAAAGCAGCTAACGCGGCAAAGGATTATTAGATTTTTGTACAAGAATACTTTAACCCCAACATTGTTTCGCAGTAACCTTTATATTTGCTTTACCATTTTTCATCCCTTATATTAATCTCAGTGGTTTATGTTTAAAGGTATTTTCAAAGGTAGCCTGTGTCCTGTTTCAGAGCTGGAGATTTCCATTATAAAATTTTGCTAAAAAATAAAAGCTTTATCTTGATATTTGTAATTTAATAACAAAATGAATTAAAACAGTTTTTAACTTTAGCACTTCAATAGTGTTCAGTAAATTACGTGTTCTAAGCAAATACACGTATTATGCATATCAGGGTTGCCACAATTTTAATGAATCTAAAATCAATCTTTGAAGTTATTAAGGATAACACAGATATTCTATTGAATTATAATTATCGACGATTAGAAGTGACTAAAAAGAACACTGTAGTCGAAAAGAAACTCACAGAATTACAAAATACTTAGAAAGTACAGATATAAATATTACAATTACATTTACAATTGTGACTCGGGTATGCTTAGCCTATATCTAACAGTAGACGTAATGAGTCGACAAATGGAAACAACGCAATGAGATGAGACGTGGAAAAGTTTACCCGTGTACCAAATTGAAACGAAATTTGGGCACCAGGCATAATGTTTGCAGGGCTACACAGAATGCAGACTCGATGGCAATAATAAAAAAGAAACATTTATCGTAAAGGAGACGGAGATAAACCGACTGCCAACACGATAGCTGCATTATTGCCAAGTGGCGAATTGGCTCCGTGTTATTGTAAGTGGCAAAAGTTGCTATTATTTCTTTTTACTTTAGAATCAATTGAAATACTTAAATTTCCGATAGGTGGACACTATTAATTTACATCGTCATTCAATTTTGGCAAATAAATTTTTCAATTTTATAAATCATTATCTAAACTCGACAGCCTCGTTGATCGTGTTGGTTGCAGTCGGAACTGCTGATCGAGAGGTTCTAGTTCCATTCCCCGGTCAGGCACTATTTGATTTTTCTAAATTAGATTTTCTAATACTGACTCGGGGTCTGGATATGTACCCGGTGTTTAGCAATAGACTAATCACCTATTCCATAGTGGGATATAAACGTGAGAGGTGGGAGTGTACTACAACCCTATTCGGGGATAACAGGCGTGATGTTACCTTATTGCCTAAACATTTTATAATAATTTTATCCAAAACAATTTTAACATGAGATCTTTCTATTTCTTCTTTTAGTTCATTTAATCTTGTATAAGCGGCGTAAAGCCAGCTACCCTGATTTTAATCGGATATTACATAATGCATCTGTATTATTTGTTCTCGAATAATTCGGAGCCGCCATATCTGCCATAGACATGTTTCTACCTGTCATCATCATCATCATCATCGGAAGGAGAAAGGATGCAGCTGGAGCCTACTATGGTGGCCAAATGTGTGCTGGCAGACTTCCCAAGTCTTAGAGTATATTTTACAAGACTCTGGTATTATTGGTTTTTTCATGATTTGCATCTAAACTGCTATGTCGAGAGATTTTAAATCTTGAAATGGCTCATAACTTTGTAAACGGTGAGGCGTGTACCAGAATCCTAATCCCAGACACTTAAATGAGAAACTTGTTGGGCACAGCTCTCTATTTGTAGCCAGATCGAAGCTTATTCCAAGAACCTTCACTCAATTAACACGAAAGATACAGAGTCAAACGATATGGTTATCCCTACCATATATTCCTTTCAACGCAAATACGTATTAAATAATATTTTCATTACATTCTAAAATCATTTACCATAACCCTAATAATATAATAACACATCAATAGACAAAACGAAAACAAAACGAAAAGGTCCGCATCGAGTTCACCAACATGAACATTTATGAACTACATCGTAATGGCATACGAAACAATTCCAGTCCCGTTCCGTTGCGTTCGTTCCGCCAATCTGCCACTTGGCAAAAATGACGCCATTTTGTGTCTTTTTTGTTTTTTTATTATTATTTGTTATTATTGTCCTGTTGGCAACCGCTTTGTATATGTAACTGGGATTAAAAACATACGATCCAAAAACATCAACTTGTTTTTGAACCATATTTTATGTTTCGCTTACCCAAAATGTTTGATACCCGTTTCTATTTCCTCATTTTAATAGAAACCAATATAGTGCCTGTACAATCTTTGATCCCTTAATTCGCTGTTTTAGGCTTATACAATTTTTATTTTGAAGATTTTTAATGCAGTCTCCAATTAGAGTTAAAAAGGAACGTAATTATTTTCAATATTCCGATGGCAACGTCGCGATTCACTATTAGTTCATTTTAAAATCCTGAATTGTGTTATCGAATTTCACGACAATTTCAGTTTCTGTCTTTTGTTGCTTACGTCATGTTGACAATAGCCTTGTCTCTGTTTTCAATCAGACGGTTCTACAAGTTTGCACACACGGCATTGTTAGAACTACGCCAGCATCGTTGAAGCTTGCTGCTTTTCGCTAGATACATTTTCTTGTAGTTAATTTCTGTATAGTTTTTCATCAAATTGAAATTTTGTATTTACCTCGATCGCAACTACGTGTGCGAAATGGAGCTGGTACACTTTTTATTATATGAACTGATAAACAGGTAGGCAGAGGAGTTAAATAAGAAGCAGATATTATCGCAGTATATACTTGTCATACAAGAGAAGACATTAATGCATTGCCAGCATTAACAATTACCCATTGCCAAATATTAATAAAACAATAAGATAAATGTGATACATAACATTTAATACAAAAAGACCGGAAGCAGTTAAAGTTGTCAGGCTCAAACATGAATGCCGTTATCATACAGTCATAACATCGACGCACACAACTGAACAGTTGGCAAGTAACTTTTTATTGCATATCCGTCTCATTCACAGATACAGGCTTCTTATCTTGCTTTCCGCAGTGTGGAAGGTGAAGCGATGAGCGATATACGAGTTCGATTTTGTGGGAATGTCAAATATATGGCAGTTATAGTTTAGTAACTTGGATTTCAGGCTTTTACTTGAGAAGATAGCCCTTCATATCCTAGGAATATAATTTTAACATCACTCGCTATAGCAGCGATGGAAAATATTGAAAGGAACAATAGTTTTCTTAAAGGTCCGTGGTGTTTTCCAACCTAAAATTGCCCCCTTGGCAAATTCTGGCCATAAATCATTTTAACATGTGAAGGGACCCAACTCCAATACAAAAGACTGTTTTCTAAGTCAAGTACGGGAATTGACTGCGTCTTAACTTTGTTTTCGTTAGTCTTTCACAGTCAAACATCCGCCCGTCCCTAACTAACGCGTTTTCATCACAGTATAGTGTGCCAAGAAGTCACAGATATGCATCAAACCTAATAGCGCAGTCTTGGCAGGGCTAGCCAGGGTATTGTTTAATTTTTAGACTCTGTGTACCCTTAGCCAGATTTTGGCTAGCTCGAAGCTCGAAAACGGGGTATCGATTTTTCTGAATTGGGACTTACGAATTTTTAAGCGAGGGCCGAAACTGATAGCTTTGTATGATATTGTTTTAATAGATGTAATTTCATATTGTTCCCCTGTGTACAAACATATTTTGTTTTCTACAGAGTTCAAAGAGTCTCAATTTTGGTAGAATTATAGTGTTCAAACCCTCTGAAAATATAAGATACTTGAAGACAGCTTGATTCAATTTAAAATAGTATTTATTATGTATGAACTTAAAGTTATCAAAGACGCGCTGATACAGTTTTGAAAACTAAGTCAGAGCTCCTCAAATAGTGATATAACTGGAATTTAAAAATTAAACAGCAAAACTTTTTAGTTCCAAAATTGGAATTCATGAAAGTTGATATATATGATTATGCTTGAGTTTTATGGAACTTACGCTCTTTTTAATTCTAGCTTTCCAGGATAACCCCAAACAGTGGCTCCTTGCACTACTGATTTTTATTTTGCTTATGACACGTTGCAAAATAGTCCCTTGTCCGACATCGCTAAAAATCTGCTATACCCTATAATCTGAGTTTCATAATAAAATTCGCGTTATCCTCATAAAAACAATACCGTTAGAGAATTGAATCTGAGAATTATTACCGCAATTTTAAAAAATGCTGCAGTAAAATATAATTTTCCTCCTCGAAATTTTTCAGAGAGTTAGCCATGTGCTCTATATCAAGCGAAACGGGAAAGAAACAGGAGTACTTCGGCAAACTTTTAACGGTGGAGTACTGCATGCAATGGTTATAATTCGATATAATCTATAACACGTTAAATTTATATGTATCTTTTGGGGAATCATCTTTCCACGATTAAATTGCATTTATAACCTTTGTTCCTTCAATGTTTCGACAATTTCTTGCATCTATTAGACTGAAAAAATGATTTTATGTTAAGTTTTTCGAAGCAAGAGCTGGAATCATACCTATCCATCCCTTCTCAGTAAGAATTCGATTTAGAGGCTCTCCCCAGGGACCCCATGGTAGTTTTAAATACTAATACCTCGTAAATAGACGTTAATAAAAGTAATGTATATCGGTTATCACATGAAAATTTTAAACTTATTTAAATGAGATTATTTTTATTTATTTCATTTATATGAAAATCTCACCCATATATAAGATATCATTCTATATCGTTCCGTCGCTGACGGTTGTACAACCAAGCACGAGAAACGAGGGGTATATCCGTTGGGACGAACTCACTCGTTAGCGATTTTTTTCTCGACATTTATTTCGCCGGATTGACAAATATTTGAAGGTTTTGTTGTAGGTTTCAGAGAAGTAATTTTAGAATTGAGATGGATTGAAAGCTATTATTTTCTCAAAACGCTCTTTTTTAACATTCGCACTCTTTATAAAAATTGAATTCGATGAAAAAAACATTGCTCTCATTGAAGACATGTGTATAACATATCATTCCTGTGACGAGTGGTGGTTTCCTGAATTGATTTTCAGTCGGACAGACATCTGAATGATTTATTTATTTATTTATTTATTTCTGGTTGTTTGTGTTGTCTTTGTGCGTCCCCGATTGATAGAATCATAATGGAGTGTGGACGGAAGGAATTCATTAGGTGACGTTATAGTATTTAAATGTTATTATGTCGCAGACGTGTTATTCATAATAAATTATTAAATTATGTTTACTTTTATAGGTTTTAAAGAAATAGATACTGATGCCTACAGACCATTACATAATTTATTTAGATAAAATTAAATATTTTTATTATGAATAATAATTGTTTTTTTTTTTAATTATTACTATCATTATTGTAAATTACATGGATTAGATACCTACCCCAACTTCTCATCATCACCTGTGTTGACTGGTAGAAA
>DWDV01003960.1:0-10104 GCA_018245615.1 Mimoniades ocyalus
TATGTATATATATATCCTTATAACGAACTATTATATTATTATTAATATTATTTTATCTATTTCACAGTGGGACGTAAACGTAACTAATAAAACATGGGAGTTTATAATACTCCTCTGCCTACATCATCGGTAATTACAGCCGTGATGTTACGTTTATAACGAACAATTACGATCCGACCAGCCGAAATTCCATACTCAAAGATTTCCATGTTTTAAAGTTAATGTCTTTAATATGTAGATATGCATATAATCAATTTGCATGATAAACATATGTACATACTTGTAATTTTTCCCTTAGAATAAGGTTCTAACCGCAAGGTTACCTGGACGCGATCGCTATAGTAGCCATGAGACCGCTGTTTGACAAAATAATAAAATGTATATTATATTGTATAGTATTATATTGTTTGTATGTGTGCATATGTACGTAGTGCACATGCGTAATACATATCATGCCGGGTGATTATTTACTGCTGCTGATTGAAAGTTAAAGTGAGTGACGCACGGAAAACAAGCGAGAGTTGACGGGAGGGGAACGAGTCAGAAGTACGAACGCGGACGCGAGCCAGCGAGCGAAATGTTTTTTCGCTGTAAGAACATTAAAAAGTTGAGGTTTCATTCATTCGCCGTCTTTATGGTTTGTTTACACATATCACAAGCAAAATGAATCTTTATATTTTGTGTACGCGTGTGAGCTGAGCTAAAAATGCTCAAATATATACATATACATATGTATATTATAAACATTCGGTGACAAACTCGAAGTCCTTGTTATGCTAGCGATTTATTTACTTACTTTTCCGATCTGTTTGTTTCTGAAATATCATGCTACTTGTTACAAAATAGTATTTATACTGTTACTTCCGGTTCGTTTTGGACGTCTCTCGACCCGAAACAAAAAAAAAACAAATATAAAAAGAAAAAGGCCCCTTACTGGGCAGGCAGACGCCACTGATTACCTATTATATTACTATGATTATTAATTGTTTATCTCTATCCTTATAGATCTATCGATTATTTATTGATCCATGTGCTTATAGATCTGAGTGCTTGTTCATATAGGTACATATGTATAAACATATTTTGCGGGCGATACAAAAACATCAATAGGTACAACGAGCATACGCACTCATACTCGTTAGCAGACGGACACACAACACAGTTTCCCATGGGAAAAATCACAATCGCGACATCCTCTCGGACTCGTCTTATAGCGATTTCGAGATAAACTCGTTTGTAGAACGTTATCAACAAAAAGGGCTAGTTCCGAAGGGACGCCCTACGGCAACGTACATACGCATAGGCAGTAAAGAAATGAGGGCTTCCACGGGCCCTTTCCTTAATCCAGACTCAGGTGTCTACGTACTGAGCCCATACACTTTAGTAAGCTCGCGTCCTTTAAAACATTAGAATCACTAATGTAATATTGTTAATAACAACATAGATTGATCCGGGATTCAAATGTTTCCGAATCCGCCGCGCGTGTCTTAAGAGCAAGAGAAAAGCACGTCAGGTCTAAAGAGATATTTGCCACTCAATGCTGACTGCCTACCACATAAGATACCTGGCATGATGATAAAATTATAATAACTATAGATATCTCCACACTAGGAAACCTCGTGTGTCTTACAGACACGGTAATGCATGTGAACAAACCAAATATACACTGACATTAATTATTACAATATCCCCGCTCAGGGAGTCGAACCCGGAAACGATTTCCTGACCGGCGCGCTACTATTATGTGTGAATACATTATGAATAATTAATGCAACAGTGAAAACTTTAGATTAGATAATTTTAACTTTAATTATTTTCATCAAGTGTTTGTAAATATTAAGGCTCCGTTTCAAACTTGTCACATCTGTTACAGCGTCCCTTATCATGTGTTTAATATTTAATTGTACATTTAATTAGATGAGACATTGGTTGAAATATATATTACAATGAATGAAATTTCACATGTTTATTTGTGACATGCCTAGTTTCAGGACATTTCGTATACTTAGTATTGTCAAATATCTAGAACACTACTAGCCCGTGCCTTACTAATCCTTCACGATGCTAGTAGTTACTTGAACACATCACTAGATGACGCGAAATTTATTTCAGCGCTGACCCAGTCTCATAATCTGGTATAAGTGTGTTGTCTGTTTCCGTCAAATTCAATGGTTGTAGTCGGATTGTTGGTAGGGACGAATCACTCAATATGTAAACTAGCAATGAAGTGTTACTAATGAACTATTAGAGAACCTACATACATTCTATCAGTATTCACTGTATTACATAGATGTACAACATATGAACATACAATGTTTCAAAGGTGAGATAAATAATTATTTTTTATACCAAAGTGATGCAATTAAAAAAAATTTAACATTTCAATTTAGAACACACACATATAGAAAAACACACACACACAAACGTCCAAACTTTCTGCGGAACTGTTAAGTTTAATGCGAGCGTAAATGCTCATGTTCTCAGCGTTATTACCATCAGACTTCTTTAGCAATGATTTTGAGGAGGAGAACGGGTGAAGTCACGGTACGTACGCTGGCAAGTGCGAGTGGGCAGACTTCACGTGCCTTAGGTAATGTTACGGGGAATTCTAAAAGTATACAGCTCATGTTCTATCACATAAAAAGAACAAAATTATTGCAAAAAAAGAGCTCTGGGCGCCACGATTTGATCAAATGACTTCCACTCGGGAAGTCCCTAGTCGGACTCACTAGTTCAATTCTAAATCGCTGTTTTTGTTTTTATTATTAATTTTATATTTAATATCGGGTTCCATCGGGTTCATCAGGCTGGGTGAACCATTTAGCGCCTACAACTAACATTTAAATAAAAAAAAATATTCAATAAGAACGATACCTTATAACAAAAATTCTCCTTCTTCATCGAATTGGCAAATCTAATTCAAATTTAGGTATACGAGTGAAAAATGCACAATAGGTACACATGGCGGCGAATACTACGAGTGCATCATTACACCGTACGTCTCGCGATGTAAACAGTACATTTGACCGCACGCAAGGGTCTTCTCGTCACAATATCGAAACGGATAAATACAGTCATCACTATGTACAAGCCGCTTCTAAAACCCTTCTTAGAACATAAACAGAAATTTTTTGAATAAAAATTAAATATTGTAACTCGAATGTTTCTTGCTGGACATGGATTTTTTTGGTCCAGGGGTAAGTTTTCAAAAGGTACACCGGCACATTGGTATAAATATCGGGTTCCGTGGGATTGTCGCCGCACTCATACCCACTTGATGACCTTCTTCTGCGCTGATAGGTGAAAGTAGGCATCTCCAACGAAACACAGCGCGAACATGGCGAACTGTTACCGAGACACGTGACTGACTGAGGTCAGCAAACGCACTTCGCATATACTTCGCACTTAATAAACCGCTATCCGCTACCGCTCACCAAACTCATCGGTTCGAACGTAGCTCAAGACAATCAACACAAGCGAGGATGGTTACCTGCAACGCAGCAGTGCGGTATTATTACACCCAAATAGACCCGATGGTATAAGGTTTCGCGGTCGACGAGCACAAACGGTAAGGCACATCGCTGCGGTTTGATATCTCGCAGATCTGTGACCGCACGCGGGCCGTGGTTGAAGGGCGGAGGGCGGTGGGCGAAGGGCGAGGTCGACTCGCTTGATATAGCATCAAATTACGTACAGCTATTATTATCAACTTCATATTAACATATCTTGGTCTTCTAATAGCCAATAGTATAAGACGTTATCTGTTTGTTATACCTATCGTGATTTTAATTTGGACGAGCCGCGAAGTGTTTCCGTTTAACCACCAACGCAGGTTTTCAACAACATAACAAAACTATAAATTGCTGTCTCCTCGCTCACTTGGTGGCCTCGTGGTTCTAATGATTACAAGCGCGACTACTGAATGAGAAGTCCTGAGTTCGAACACCGGGTCGGGCAAAGTATTATTGAGTTTTCTAAATCGAAATTCTTAATATCATCACGGAATCTGGATTTGTGCTCAGTGTATCTCATTCCCTACATTACCCTTATTACATAAGACGTATAACATGTTTAGTGAAAAGTGCGAAGTACCTGCTACACTCCTCTGCCTATCTTATCAGGGAATAAAACCACGATCGTCTGGTCGTGATGTTATGTTTGTAACTATCAATAACATGACTGGAGTATTTTCATTAAAGTCGACGTTATCTCCGTTCTAGAATCAGAGGATTAACTCATCATTATTCATTCATCACCATTAAACGGGATGCGCTGATTCCGGCCGGCAGCTGAGAGATAAGTTCATATACCTAATGAAGGTGTATGTCGCATAGTAACATTCTATACGAATGAATAATTAATAATCACCAGCCCTTACTTCACCAGAACAGGACCGCACTTCATTTGCTGCATGGAATATCAATCAACAATTTTTTTTAAAATTCATGATACGCTCGCGTATGGCCGCAATCCCGTCTTATTAAAAGCGCAGATGCTTCCTATGATAGAACGTCCATGTCAAGTAAAAGTCTATCCACTGGCACAACAATCAAATTATCTTTTATATAACTCGTACAAGTTAACTAGGCACCTCACTGTGACGACCTTATAGTGAGGTACCAGTTGCATAAGAAGCATTTCATTAATTTTGTCGAACGTATTGGGCATGGAGATGAGTATGAATATATCTTTCACGCGCGTGTAACGATGCTAATCACTGTCTGTACTGTGGGTATTGGTAGGTGAAATGCGGTGGCGGGAGAAGCGCGTAGCTCGCGAGTGTCAAGTTAATTTCAGCGTGTTATATTCCGTAGCGCTCGGTAGCTGGGCACGCAGTGTGTACATACACAAGGTCGAGGTTGAACGGTGTGCCTAGACGTCGGAACGGTTCCGCGCCGCGCGCACTCCAGTGATTCCCCTACTCATCTGTAGATACGTTGATAGAGAAGAGAGATAAAGAACACTTAGTTTTTCTGTCTACGTTGTAAATGAACAATATTTTTTGCATGTAAGATATGGTATTGTGGCCGGTAATAAACTGTGCGCGTCTTGCATAAAAGCAGGGCAACATGAAACTAACGACCCATTCTTTCATTTGTATTCGAGCATCTGTTTTCAAACTTGCCATCTTCTACCCTCCATTTTGACAATTTTTCAGGACCCTTAATATTATTTAGCCCAATGGAAACTTAATGGGATTACTTTAAAGTGCGCACTTTAAAATTACAAGAATTAAATAATTATAACTAAATGTAACGTGAAAATGAACGTGAAACATCAGGGAAACATATTTTACGGGTAACACAAAATTAAACCCTAAAATACCCGACGTTGATCCGAAGAGAACTCTTATGTAAAACGTTAAAATACGTAAGTATCATTTTCAAAAGAAATTAAATTACCTAAATTGTAAAGGTTAAAATTTGTTACTTATACACATAAAATACGTTTAAACTGTACATTATATTTAACTAATTAATAATAACCTATTATAACTGGATGTTTTATGCAAATACATAGTTGATCTTCCGAACAAATCCAACACTGACATATTATCAAATATTAATTAATATCTCGGAGCGTTATTAAACTGAAAACCATCAACGCTCAGCGTCTATTGAGAATAACTTATTAAATTTCGAATCGTAATTCAAATTTGCGGTATACGATAACGTAGGTATTACATTTCATATTTAAAATCTCAATTAACCCGCGGACATTATATGAAATGATATTGTTACATTAATTGAATTTAACCGACCTTATTTCGAAATTTCTTTTCATTATGTTACCACTGGCAATTAATAATACCGTTCGTTGTACTTCTTTACTGTTTACGAAATATTTATATATAAAACATCATGTAAATAAAATACAAGACGCAATAAACAATACAATACAACATCACATAGTTAATTTCACACGGATAACTACATACTGGCAACTGAGAACGCACCAATGTCATGTAAGAAGTCACAAGTTAGTTTCAATTCGCTAAATCGTTCCTCGCTCTCTCCGACATGAAACTCTATAAATATAAACCAACACGGGCTACGAATGTAACGTTGCACAACGACTTGAACGCAAAGAATAAACACCTGAACCAGACAAGTTGATTCAGACGCCGACACGACTTTAGGTATATCTTCCCCTTTCAAATATACTGGAATCTTCTAAGAGCAGTTGTGTATTTCCCCCAAACTTCCTCCAAGTAATAGGATATTCTATGTTCTATACTGACTCATTTGTAGTGTAGCGTAGCGATGCTCAACGAAACATGGTGATAATAAACAACAGCTTTTACATAATAATAAGACACCGTTAAAACAAAAGACGATAATAGACCCAAAAGCCCGTCTTTTCCGCCGCCACGTCAATTCGAACACAAATTTCAAATGCCAAAAATATAACTATCATTTAAACCCGTATTTTATATAGCCAGTATAGTCGTATAGACACATGAGGTAATTTCAAACAGACGCAACTCGGAACAGTTAGTTATTCGTAAGCCGCTTCGCAAAGCGACAATATCTTCGCATCGTCCACAATCTCAAGTCTAGATCGTTTAAAGCCGCTCCGTGATACATCAAGTTGACAGTGAAATATTGTACACTAACGAGATACATTTGCTTGCACATCCAAACCAGATTACCCACTTTCATACATATTACGTTTATAGACACCGTATCAAATTATACTGCCAGTCTACTATGTATTATTGACATACTCACATAAATTCTAATAACATTGGAACAAAATAAACTTTATGGGTACAAAAATTTTCAATAATTAATAATTTATTCATTATCAACATCTAAATTAAATAACAGTTATTATTAATAAAGTACGGCTACAAATAAAAAAGTATCTAATTACGTATGTACCTATATAGAAATATTGGCAGAAAGTACTCTAAAATCTGCTGCGCACAACATACACAGGTCCCTACCTCGTGCACGCGTGACAGAGTGGGTAACAAATATTCTTGCGGCAAAAGCCGACGAGCCCATCGACCAGCTCGTCCATGAGCGGCGCGCCGGTGCGACTCGTCTACGCGCCGAGCACTCTGCGGCCGGCGGAATGTCGCTCCGACCTGCCTCAAGCAACAGAAGGCACAAGTGTAATAGGACTCGATTTGAGCGCGCCACGCTATGTCAGCGAACGATTTTTGAAAATAACTGACAAGTCTAAAGGCAGCGTAATTTTAAACTTGAATAGGTCCTACATGATTTCTTTATTTTCATATTAAAATTACTTGTACTAAGAGTTTAGACTTTGACAGTTTGTAGTTGTTATTGAGAAAACCGTACAAAGTGAGTGAGGAAGATTAATCTATTTTCTTTGTATTCAATTTTAAACACTTAAAGTGCCACTTTGTAGATTATTATTATACATATATTTATAAAATTAGAACGTTTGGAAGATAAAATTTAATGTGAGTTACTAATTGCATTGAAGTTTTAGTACTAAGTTTACCGCAGTGCGAGCATTATGACACAATAATGACAATGCTTCCAATATTGTATCATTGTCCCCACTGTCCCCACTGTCCCCACTGTCTTCACTGTCGCTACGCTATCGACCAACATCGACTTTACTATCGACCTATAGACTATTCCCAACACCTTAATTTATAACGGGACTACCCATAGATTTAATTGTCTGCTCCGCAGGGAAACGTCTGGTGAGCCCTTATTTACAACTTGGAATTATGGGTGGTACAGACGTGGTTCCCGAATAGGGGAAAGATAAAGTATTGTAATGGTCCATTAATGTCCATGTTCGAATAGAACTGAACAGCTTTGGATATTGTTACGAGGGCCGTATCGGTTGTTTTTTGTTCAAATCCCATAATATGATTAAATTGTAAGTGAATTTTCTTTGACGTGTTTATTTTAACCTTTTTACCTCTGAACACCGAAGATTGTCAAAATCTTATAATTTGAACGTCCCGTTCCTGCTTTATACTATGGTGTGCTTAATCGTATCAATTTCCTTTTCAAAATGCTATTTACTTTGACCAAAGTAAAGACCATTAATAGAAGAAATTTGAACAAGACTGACGAGAAAGCAGTTTTGCTTATAACAAGTTCAGAGAGCAGATGCTGGTTTTAGGGTGGATTCGTATGGACTTTAGTGGAAAAGTGACAGCACAAAAATGCAATTTAAGGCGAACATCGGTAAATAATAAAACTTTCAGAAAACACATCTCTCGTAATGTGGAACGGAGGCCGAATGAGGGGCGGCGTTGTTGGTGTAGCCAACTAGCGAGTCAACGGCGAACACTAACAAGCCCACAACGGAACGGCCAGCAGGTCGTTACCGAGCCAACTGCCGACGGTGTGGGAGCGCGACACCGTCTCGCGTCTCGTCGACAAATTGCGATGATCGCACGTTCGAGCTTCGCGTGCACTTGTGTTAACCATCACCGTGGAAATATGAGCGCATTATAACATGTAACATTTTTATTGGACACACACCTGTATAATGGAATAGTAATAAAGCAATAAATGTGAAGAAATGATTACTAACAGTACTTAATTATTTTAATATAAAAAATTATAGTGTTTTAATTTGGTTTGTTAAGAATCATCAATCTTGAAAATTTTCACTGTTCGTTTTTGATCTTCTTTATTTTAAACTTCTCTATTATATAATTTCATGTGTAAATCCCACTAGCCTAAATTTGACTAGCATAGTGAACTACCGCCTTAAGCCGCGCCCAATAGCGGTATGATAATTTTTTTTGTTGCAGCTGTTAAAACTGATGATGATGACGATTCGTAACCCGTCCGACAGCGGAGCGATACAAAATGCTGCTATAGACAATTTGTGATACACACATACAATGTAGTACATATACATATGTATTTCAAATAAATATCAATATATACCTACTACATTATTAAAATGTACTCATTGTTTGTTAAAATAATCCCAGTTTCGCATCGCCCCTCGCGTCCCTGACATTGCACTAGTTTCGTGTGCTAATATGCGTCGTATTTGCGTGTGTGTGTGTGTGTGTGTGTGTGTGTGGAGCTGATGTGAGTGACCCCAATCCCTCGCTAAGGACGCAGATAACAGGCTTAGCTACTCTTTTCTCGTGGATTACAAACATAATTGACTTACAGTGCGACATTGCCTTTAAACACTTTAATCTGTTACTTACATGTAATTAGTAACGTCTTCTGATATTTTTGAAAAATCTTCACAAACATTTATCATCATCAACATTTTAAATATGTAGCAGTGCACTGCAGGCCATTGATCTCCTCTAGTACATGTAATCACGTCCTGCCTTCGACTTGCCGAATCCGGCATTTAAAACAGAGGTAACCAGTTCATGTTCTCACTAGGGGACAAGTCGCCACCTGGCCTACCAACGTACTGAACGGACACTACATGAACCCCATCCAAATCGATTTATGAGAATGACTATCACTGAGGAAACGTAAGCTAATTGGTTAATCAAATTAGTCTACAACTATACCTTGATTCTTGTAATACAAAATGCAGTATAAGTAAAATGGCGGTTTCGAAATAAACGTGTTTACGCGCTTTCTTATTAACTGTGCTTCATATCAAAAAAAAATTTTTCGCCTGAAAATACAGGTAATAACAACGGAACAACAGATTAAAACCACAGAAATTCGAAATAATATAATTAAATACATTATTTATTGCGAGGGCACAACTTGTCTAATCGAACGAGTAAAAAGGGAGAAAGGAAATTGTAAATGGAGCCGCTAAACTAATACGAAAAGAACCATTTAGTAATGGAATGTACGGTCGTTTGTTGAAAATAGAAAGCAGGGGTCATTTAACGTTGGTAGCGTCACATTTTCATTTGTACAATTGACGCCAACATTCAGTTGCGCTTGTAAAAGTAAGTCCGACAAGTTGATGCACGGAGCTGATGCTAGCGACCCCAATCTCTTGTCGAGGTCGGAGATAACAAGCTCAGCTATTACATCTCTCTTACGTCAGTGGCCAAACATGACCTCTTTGGGCACGTCATGTGGAACAACCTCGAATAGAGCAGGGGGAATGGTCATGATTAATGATATTTGTCATAACACAGACTAAACCGTCACATCACGCCTG
>DWDV01003961.1:0-10104 GCA_018245615.1 Mimoniades ocyalus
CAATAGGCTCACCACCTATTCCATAGTGGGACGTAAACGTAACTGGTGAAACGTGGGAGTGTTCTGCATTCTTCTGCCTACCTCTTCGGGGATTACAGGTGAGAAGTTACGTTAATTTTGTATTTTAACATCGCACTCATAATATAAGAAATTTGTTCAATAATGTACGTTCTTGTGATGACAAGCAAGGAATATCATTTGTTTTTTATCAAGCTATGAACAATTCTTGAACAATATGCGAAAAAATAAAATGAGATAATTTTTTGGCACAACGTATATACTTATTATAAATAATAAAAAAATTCAACACGGCCCGGTCTATACGTCATAAGTTCACATCGCTGTTATATTTGCGAGGCAATAAAAACAAAACGATTTGATTTCGTGTGTTTATAGCGCGTCTTCAATCTCGGCAACTTATAAAGTTAACCGAACAGCTGTTTCTTGTAATTGTACGTCATGTATTCTTTAATCCTCTTTGTATATAATACAATATTTGCGAACATTCCTAATAACCAAATTGCCACATCATAAGCCGTAAGCTAGCGATATTAGCCCGTTTGTATACAAGAAGTAAGATTTTAAGTAAATGAAAACCAAATCCTAAAATACTCTTAGATTCTTACTAGTGATGTAACGAATATTCGCATTTGCATTCGTGGATATTCGCATATTTTTGCATATTCGCGTTCGCATTCGCATTCGCGAAATTTCTGCGGGTATTTTGCCAATGTTTTGCGAATATGAATATCAGAAAAAAAGGTTAATCAAATCAAAATCCATTCATTTGTCATGTTTTAAATACAAGAAAAAGTAACCTAATAATCACATTATCAATCTTCACTTTATTATTTGGTATCATTTATTTATTTACTTTACTGTGAGCAATGAAGCTTAACAATTAAATTTTCATACAAACAACACACAAAAAATATATAATGCAATGTAAACAAACAAAAACAAATTATTCTATGAAAAATCTATCAAAAACTGAATATTCGCATTCCCATTAGTCAATGTCGATAGCAGATATTCGCATTCGCAAATGTTCAAAAATTGACATTCGTTACATCACTAATTCTTACACCGCATAGAGATGGAAAAAAAAATCCTAGACTGAAGTCATTCCTGAAGGCATTCCTACATCGCAGAGCTATGAAATTCAAAAAAATATTGAAAACATTCGTAGGATAAGGAGATTTTTACATGGCATAGAGTTGTCAAGTTGAGCATGGAGCGAGCTCGGGTCTACTTTAGCGACAGTGATAATTAGTATGTTGTTGTTTTTAGCTAGGATTAGATGACTGTCGTTAAACTTTGTCGAAACCCTTTAACACATTCGATGGACGTAGAAATTAACACATCCAACAGACATTTATCGAACTTATTTTCACCAATACTCATTGAACTTTAGCAAAGTGTATTGATTCTTAAATAATTGAAATAAAAGACTGCCTCGTTGGTCGTGTTGGTTGCATGTGCGACTGCCGATCGGGAGGTCCTGGGTTCAATTCCCGAGTTGGGCATTAATACATTTTTCTAATTTAGATTTTCTAGTAGTGGCTCGGAGTGTGGATATGTGCCCGGTATATGGCAATAGGCTCACCATCTATTCCATAGTGGGCCGTCAACGTAACTGGTGAAACGTGGGAGTATTGTACATTCCTCTGCCTACCTGTTTGGAGATTACAGACGCGATGTTACGTTGAAATAATAATAATATAATAACATTTCAGACGTCATCCCTTGATTCCTTCATAAATAGTATCTACGCATAGTGACAATATGCTCGAAATAATTACGAAAATTTTATCTTCAGGGATTTGAATGCAGCAGTGCTGGTTTAGAGCAAATATCTTTTAGATGCCTGTTAATGTTAATGTTATAATGCTGCTACTAAATTACTTAATTTACAGTAAATTTCAAAACATCATAACTCACCAGTCCACGTGGCTGCCTGGCTGCAATCAGCTGGGGCTCATAAAGAAGAGCCTCGCTTAGGACCAAAACTACTTGGGGTATATGGACAATATACGCAAGTGAAGCCACTATATAATTTTATTATTAATCAACAAAGGACGGAATCAGAGTAAATATATAGAGGAAGCTGTTTGGTGTCATTATAGTTTTTGTTCAGAAATGGTCACTTTAGTATCTCGCTTTACGCTGATAGCTTTAGCTGGGACAAGTTCTTCACAAACCAAGACCTTGGGAGTTTGTTGACTTGATATTCTGATTGATAAATAGGTACATTATGCGGTGGGTGGCATACGATGCCACATTATAATGACCTTGGCAAATATTTTTGTGTTTGGTGTATAGGCAATGTAAATATTGAAAAGTTTATTCGTTATTATAATATGTTGTAGTATCAGAGAGATTTGTTTGAAACGTCATCATTCATGATTGTATTAATAATAATAACTAAACATAACGCTTGTTTCTGAAGAGGTAGGCAGAAGAGTGAAGTACACGCCCATGCATCACTAGTTATGTTATGCATCCCACAATGAAATAGGTGAACCTATTGCCACACACATTCCATAATACTTTGTCTGATCTCAGGATCGAACCTAGGACTGCCCGATAAGCAGTAAGACACATTAAGATGAGCCTTGTGTGCAAAAGTGCAACTACAAAAGTTTGATTATTGTAATAAATTTACCGTCCTATTTAAGTCTTATATATTTTCATAAATGCCCAGAGGAAATTATCGACACATTAATGTCAGAAAATTCGGTAGACAATGGTCTGGCTGGTTGTAATTGGAGGGGATGAAGCAAATTGCACTGTCTGTCGTTAATCGAATAACAGGGTTCCCGCGTACTGCGAAAACGAAGCGGGCTTTTTAGCAGTATTCTACGATAAGAGAAAAACTTTACAGACATTGTACCTTTTTAAATTACTTACGATTTTTATATCTCGAAATTCGTGCGAAAACCTAATTACTACACAATCCTTCATGAATCTATTTATTCCACTGTTCAGCGATTGTTGCTCAATAGTATTTTATATAGCATATGTTTTTCCCGATCGTATAAGTAGTATCGTTTCGCCGGGTACGGAGTGGGTATAGATATAAGACATGGTACTAACTATTTGGTTAGTAACTTATATTCCACCCTATGTGCATTGGAACAGTATGGCGGAATATATTTTGTGCCTTCAGCGCTTACGAGGAGAACTTAGTTTATAGCTAGAAATAAAAAAGCTTGTGGCCTAGCCATCACCATACCCAATAACATCAAATTTTGCTCATCGTTTTAGAGATGAAACTTTTTAAATTTGTTTTGAAAAAATATGGTTTGAAATGGACACCAAACATGACTATGAATATAATAAATTACTGTATTATATTTTTTACAGATGCCTGAATATTTCGATGAATTTATAAATATAAACACATCCACGGGAAAAAGCTAGTAAGAAATATGTTATTGCTTAAGACAACTTGGGGTTAATGACCGATCGATTCGGAGGCTTGGGATCGGCTTGACCGAGAATCGTATCATTAAATAATTTAAACGCAAAATAAAATATACAAAATAAGAACAGAAATAACGAATTCTAAACAGTAGGTACCCTTGTGTAAAAAATGACGTTTTATTTTCGATGTGGCGGCATTTATACAATCTGCCTTAGAGATATCTATACATATACTATGTAAAACATGTCTAAGGCGTAAATAATTGCGAAACTGTTGACCCTTGTTTGTATTAGTGCAGACTTTATCCATAATATAAATTATAAATATCATCTTGCGTTATTCAGTATACATCATTATCACCAGCCTGCCCACTGCCGGTCGTAACGCCCACGCTGGACATGCGAGTTTTCGATCGCAGGACAAGCATTCTCGCACCGCCTAAGAAGCTGCCCGTACTGGACCAATAGATCAGGCAATATATAAAATAAACCCTTATTTTATTTTATACTCAATAAAGTATGTGTTGTTTGTTATTGTTCACAAAAAGAATTACAGTAATTAAAAAAACTGTTGAAAATTAATATGGTGGTCCCTTTGTTAACAACAGTACCTACAGGACGAATAAGTAAAAATAACAATATGAGCCACTGACACTTTGGTTCGTTGGTCGTATTTATTGCTAGCGCGACCCTAAAGGCCCTGGGTTTAAATCCCAGGTTGGGCACCATTGGCTTTTTCTAACATAGAATTTCTAATAGTTTCTCGCAATCTGGATATGTAATGTACCCGGTGTATGGCAATAGACCCCCCACCTATTCCATAGTGGGACGTGAGCGCAACTGATGAAACGTGGGAGTGTACTACACTCCTCTGCCTACCTCTTTGGCCATTACAGGAGTGATTTTACGTTATGGTTAATAGAGACTACCAGATCAAGAAGCTACGCATCACATACCGTGGGCGTTATATTACGTTACGAGAGATGAACGTGTAGTGATATAACGCTCTCATAACTGTATGTTAATATATACGGCAATCTATTCGGCACAGCCGTTACCATTGTGCCATTTTACACAAAGGGCGCCGATTTTCATCCCTGGCTAGATACAATGTTAATATGATATGATAAAAATATGATAAAATGTTAAAATACCTATCCGCGGTTATCGTGTATGGCGTGGCTATAAAAAGCAATTACAGGCAAATTAAATATAAAGTAAGTAACATCACGCCTGTAATCCCCGAAGAGGTAGATAGAGGGATGTAGAACACTCCCACGTTTCACCAGTTAATATGTTACAATTATTTTTGCTTTTAATTATTACTTCCCCTGACGCCTTAGTTTGAACACTGATCTTAGCAAGCTTTAAATTGAAACTTGCTAACGCAAGCACTACACGACGAACATGACAACGATGATCCTATGTGAAGAGTTACACATACAAATACATATATATACATACATATAAGTGTGTGTATATGTTTCTTAAAACACACGTCATGATCACATTAAGTAAAATCATAAAATATTACTTTGTATTTTCATACCATTTTCACAGCTGTCACAGCTGTCACAAATGTCGCAGCTGTCAAATTAACTCGCAACTTTCCAAGCTTATTGCCATTAGGCGGTAAATTCTAACATCTTCGAAATTACAAAGGTTACAGAAGACCAAAAAAGCATCAATTCCCAGGAGTATTACCTTAACATTATCGTATGTTTTCCAAATGTACATAAACATGGTCCCACACTTAATATCTAGACACGACTCAATATCTAGACGTAAATTCTCTTCTCCTCATAACGTCTTCCTTACGTGAAATCTTCTACACGATATATCACTCTTTGATATATCGATGTGCCAAAGCAAGATGCGTCTCGGTCGTGAAAAGGGAAAGTTCGTTTACTTCGAGGCAGCCTGAAATAAAATTCAGCCCAGGGTGCATTCACCTGTCGGGCCGGGGTTGGGGGTGCACGAACTTATTACCGAAATGCCGTCAAGTTGCGTTTGTTGACATCGTAATTGTGGTGATTGGCGAAAAATATATTGACCGTGCTCTGATAACCGTTGTACAAGAAATTGTCCTACTAGTACTCGTTAGTATTATGTTTAAATTATTATTTATAGTATTGTAATTGTCATTATATTCTTATTAAAAAATGAACTACAAAAATCTTAATATGATATTGTGATGTCTTTTTTACTACAATCGTCTACAGGTAATTATGGCTTAGCTAAAACTATGCATAATTTACAATATATATTTATTATTGCCCTTATTTATATATTTGTATTTAATTATTTCTGATCCCTTTACCTACAGCTATACAGATATATCTAACAATCAGCGGGACTTGATACCTACAGGCATTTTTAACATAAGAACACATATACATAACCAGACAACAGTGGAAGTACGAAAAATAAATATTGTTAAGAATAAAATAAACATGCTTACATTAACGAAGAGACGATTCATTGAACTTCAGCTACGCCAAATAATACCTCATGGATGGCCGCGTAGCTGTTCTACGCGGTCGACGACCCGCCGAAATATCGTAGCGCTGGGGCGTCGTAGCGAACAACGACCTCCCGTAGACGGCCTAATTGTTCGGGTTAACTTGCGTGTAAACGACATCTCACAATATAAAAGCTAAAACTAATTTTATTTAGATCAAAATATTGAATAAAATTAACTCGGATAAGTACAATAATCTTCAATAATTTACAATTCCTATGAATTTATATCAATGAATTTGTTTTACGGCCAGTGCCGTTATTATTGTTTTTATGTGTTAGATAGATTCGTACCAGAAAAGTTTCAGAAATTTTAAGAATCATTTATTTATCTATTATATTAAAAATATTTTCAGCTCAGCACCACAATGTTCCAGGTGGATAATTAAACAAAAACTGAAATCGTTTTACGTTCTGTGTTATAGCGATGGTGTTTAGAGTCTCTGTCCAGCTGAAGTCTGATAGAACTGCCTGGAACGTGATATGAATTGTAAATAAACATGCCTAGAAGATAACTTACACGAAAATGAATAACACAGCGTTTATCAGCCGTCCCCAATAACATGACGTAAACATACATAGTTGTAACAAGTTATCTCGCGAAATGAGGATGTGCCGTAATGAAATGTCATAAAAGTATTATATACATAACTATGCGTGCGTATGTGTGTGTAAAGATGAACCGTTTATGTCACTACGCTCACCCCTTATTCCATTATGGACGTTAACGTATCTGATGGGACGTTGGAGTGTACTATACTCCTCTGTTTACCGCTTCGAGGATTACAGGCATGATGCTTACGACACTAAGCCTTCGAGATTCGAGATTGAAAAAAATTGGATAACGTGGGCGGTAACGGTAACTTGTTACTGCTGCCTGGTCGTCTGTGATTCTCTAATCAATTGCATGCTATATTTACTGTATACTATACTTGCTGTATTTACTGTATGCTCATATATGTACATAGAAATGAATAATTCATTTTTAAATAATAAATATGCACATTTAACATTGTCGGTGGTCGCTGCGTGGAGAGCCGTGTCTATAAGTGTAAAATTAAACAGGGTTGATTATATGTACATATGCGATGATAGACATTGCTGTATTGTAGATTAGCCTAAAAAGCCTTGTTGGTCGTGTTGGTTGCAAGCTCTACTGCCGATCAGGAGGGCCTGGGTTCATAGCCGGGTCAGGCAGTACTGGATTTTTCTAATTTAGATTTTCTAGTCGTGGCTAGGAGTCACAATACGTGCCCGGTGTATGGCAATAGGCCCAACACCGATTTCAGAGTCGGACGTAAACGTAACTGGTGAAACGTGGGAGTGTACTACAATCCTCTTCCTACCTTTTCAGGGATTATAGGCGTGATGTTACGGGTTTTTTTTATTAGCCTAAAAATGAAACAATTCTTATCTGTCGAACTTCTGTAATCCACAAATAGGGCTCGGTGATTAAGTCACCGAGGTAAATTGCGAAATCATTCTATTATTAGCACTAGGAAAGGAATTGAGAATGACTGTTTAACCCGGGGCTTAATCTGTCTGTGCCGAGATCGATTTACCGCTGTTATCGGTCACGTAAACGCATATAAAAACTGCGTGATTCAGTCCAATATCCTTATCGGTCGTTCACCCCAGATAGCCCCGTTCGCGGCGCTTTTGTTTACGTAACATTCGCGATATAACAGTGAATGAGATCAAAGTTTTATCGTTACTGTCTCTGTTGCTGACTCGTACTTCCGTTCGTGTTGGCTGCAAAATAAAACAATTATGTTGATAATCGTGTACGAATCAATATTGAATAGAATTTATTGTACAATCTCATGCGGGTGCAGTGCACAGTTTCCCACACCAGCTACGCTGCTGTCAATAGGCGGCCAGGTCATTTAGCTGCGCCTAAGCAGACCGCGCCAGCATGGGGGTTATGGGCATCACCCGTTAGGAGTGGCCTATGTCCAACAGTGGACTACAATGGACCCATGATGAGGATGAATTACAACCAGCCTCAATACTTAATTACTTCTGAAACATTATTGCAGAACGTTTTTGCTTTTTGTCAAATGGATCGGTGATGAAAGCCGTGACATAGGTTCAGCCTAGCCCGACAGAGAATGCTTCACTTAATTGTGTTGTTATATTAGATTAATGTAGCCAGTATACTCGTATATTAAAATTATACAATTTTTTTATGGTAATAAATTTTATTATTATTATAAAGTAATAATAATAATAATAATATCTTGGGACATCTCCACACACGGCCATCTGATTCCAAAGCAAGCGTCAAGAGAGATTGTGGTATGGTAACCAGATGGCTGATAAACTACATATATACGTATAAACATATACTTAAATAGATTTTTTTTTATTCTTCACACCCAGACACAGAACAAATACTTGTGCTTATCACACAAATATTTATTTTGGGTGGGAATCGAACCCACGACCCCCGGCGCAACAGTCAGGTTTACTAACCACTGCACTAACGGGCCAGTCAGATTTTTTTTCACAAGTATCACTTTATGACGTATTTAGTATCAAGTTATGAGGACAGCATGGAGAAAATTCATGTCACGTAAAATATCTGCAACACAGGAATAAATGTACGCGCCCAAATGAACACTACGGCATTGAAAATCCGCATTAGTCTGTTGCAACGCCTCGCACATTTTCAGCGAGACGCCCGTAATGCGGACTTTCAGTTTCACGGCGTGGTTACTTTCGTTTACAACTGACCGATTGGCTTTGAAACGGATAAAATAACGTTACAAGAAAACCACTGCAAATAAATTCTAATGCTAACTTTTCTCATACTAAAATTCATAATAACTGAATTTTTGTTCTTAAGTCTCATACCAACAACTTTTTTATAAATTAACTACGTAGAATACTCTCATTGCAAACTAATCTTAAATGAATTTATCGTCAACATAATTAATCAGTATAAAGCGTTCCCTGGGGGCTTTTTGCCGGTAATCCCCACGCTGGGCGTGCGGGTTGGTGATCCCAGAGATCCTAGGGATGATTCCTCGCACGACTGTGTTGCTGGCAATACCGCTATCCAACAGAAGTGAGGAACAATAACAGTCCTATTGTAGTCGTGGTGTATGTGAAGTGCAGTCGTGGTGTACGTGAAGTGCAGTCGTGGTGTACGTGAAGTGCAGTCGTGGTGTACGTGAAGTGCAGTCGTGGTGTATGTGAAGTGCAGATGTGCGCAGGCCATATCGAGCTCGTGTCTTAATGTCTTCACACAGAAAACGGATTCAACAAAGCATTGTATAACATTCCATTGATTATTTTCTACAGTTGAATATGAGTTTACAAACATCAACACAATAAACGACCTGCTAACAATTAAACACAGCGTGGGATGGTTTTCTGTTCCAGGAATCATGATCTGTGCAGCAAGATTAATCACTGTAGGAAAGTAACAACAGAATGAAAAACCAAAAGCGTCAAAAATCTATTTTATTGATAACAACCTTTCGTTTTTTAACATAAATATTTCCTATTTAACCAAGTACCAATCGTGGTTGTAGAATGCTAATATTTCTAGCATTAATAAGCTGAAAAGTGTAAGTAGTGGTGATAAAACAGATATAAAATATAAATGCGACGCAGTTGACGAGGGAAGCTAAGACTGATTTATCTCGACTAAATAGGTCAGATACTTGATGTTGCGAGAGTCAGAAGTCTCCGAAATCGAACTGCGTATTTTAAGAGAGCTATTAAGGAAAAACTGTAAGAATGAATACATTTCGTAATAGTTCTCTTGCTACAAATAACAAAGTGTTGCTAAATACATTTGTAAACTAACCTTCGATTGCAAATAAACTTAACACCATACACGTAAACCAATTTGTGCGAATGTGTGACTATAATTTTAGCTAACAGACACCAGACGTCACTCGACGGCTGCATACCTATACGAAGCGAGTGTACTCAGAGTAAGGCAGGCGTCCAGACAACAAAGGCATCTAAATCATTCGGCGAGACGGTGGCGTTATTAACAAAATTTTACTACAATCGATGTTATTGCCAGTAAACAATTAATTTAATTTACAATGCATTACTATTCACAATTGACTGCCTCGTTGGTCGTGTTGGTTGCAAGTGCGACTGCCGAACGGGAGGTCCTGGGTTCGATTCCCGGGTCGG
>DWDV01003962.1:0-10104 GCA_018245615.1 Mimoniades ocyalus
CGCGTTTTCCAACAAGCGCAATCGCTACCAATCGCTAACCTTCCATGTGATAAAAAGCCCTCAGATATTGTCAACCATCTTAGTACACTGTTGTGTTATTGAGACGCATTTAAAAAAAAAGGAAAAAGTGCCAGCCCTAGTTAACGGGTGTGAATAGCCACCCCATTGTGGGAAAATGTGTATTAAATATTTATGACCTTTTATACCGAACGTACATTACGCCTATCGGCAAATGTAACGCTCGTCGTAATGTGTTGTGGGAGCATTTTTATGGTTAACTCTTCGGCGTGGCGCGTAGCTCGCTCTTCATCGACATAAGTGCGAATAATACATTACACGTTATATTACTGGAATGTTCTAATGCCTCGTGGGTCTAGTGGTTGCATGAGCCTGCTTTGCAAGGGGTCCTGGGTTCGATACCCAGATCGGGTAAAGTGGTTATTGAGTTTTACTACTTTGAAATCCCTAGTAGTGGGTCGGAGTTAGGAAATTTGCCTGGCGTTTGTTACTAGGCTCACCCTTCATCACATAGGACGTATAATTTACCTAAGTGGTGAAAAGTGGCACTACCTAATTACTACACTTCTCTGCCTAGCTCATTAGAGATATACAGGGATGTTATGTTATTGGCATAAATATTAAAACAACTCAAATATGTACATGTTTGTGTATAACTACTCGTATGTAGTTAGCCGTTTGGTTACCGTAGCACTAGTTCTGTCTAGTTCCGATACACATTACACACAGTACACATACTCTACGTACTCTACATAACTATAGACAAAGTATCAAGTACAATAAGTATTAAAATATCGATATTGAAACAACTGATGTATAATAGTTTCGACAAATAGCCTTAGCCAACCGGTTGCGGTGTTTTTTAAGCATTAACGAAAGCTTAAGCCACCAGTTAAGCAAATTGAACCACACCATATATGACTTGTTAATCGACTCTCACGTTTGCCTCTGTATCATGTCGCGATCGCTAGTAGTATTGCGCCGTGACATGACGTCAGCGACATGGCGGGTTCTGGTTTTCGAGGTGTGACACAGCTCCTGCTCTAGATTTACTTCTCTCGTGAGCTATTGCGTATTTCTCATATTGTACATGGGCGTTGTTTATAGATCAGTTTAACACATAATCGTATTTGCTAGCGCCGCCTATCGGCTGTCAGTTGAAACCCACGCGCGAGTACAAAATATATTATGAAACGAAAAACTCTTATACTGTTACATTGGAACATATGACATTCGGCTACCGCTTACAAGTAATTTGATGTTTCATAAGTATTTGGCAACTTAGGATATTAAGTGGCTTATTAGTTTGTTCCCACATTGATATTTTTGAATTAAAATCTTTTGATCTGATGATTGAGTCTGATATTGCTAATGCAACTAACAACATATCTAAGTGTAAATCTGGAATCCATCTTGGTGTATATGTACCTCAGTTCCCGCAACTTCAATTAATTGCTACATGTTAAAAACATTTGATATATTCAGTCAACGTTTAAATTCAAGGTGAGACATAAAAGAGCACAGTCAAATCGTATTTTTTATTGTATGACTTCCTCGTTGTGCAAGTGGTTGAAAGTGCGATTGCCGATTAAGAGGTCCTGGTTTCAAATCCCTGGTCGGGTACTATAGGATTCTTCTAACTAGAATTTCTGGTTCAAATTTCTAGCAGTGGCTTTAAGTTTAGATTTGTGCACGGTATATGACTATAGACTCGCCACCTATTCCAAATTGGGACGTAAACGTAACTGAAGCAACGTAGGATGTACTACACTCCTCTGCCTACTTGTTCGGGGACTACAGGCGCGATGTTACATACCTAACAGGGGGTTATCGACATAAACCGGGCACAATTTCAGACTCCGTGCAACTACTGGAAGTCCAGTATCAAAACCCATTTATACCTTGTACGATACAATATGTTTGCTATTAGAAGAAACAAACAGTAGGTAACCGGAGCTGCCCACCGCACGTTAATAGTCTCCCACACGCTTCACCGTCACATACCATCACGGAGCCTGTCAAAATGAACACCCTGCATTTTACCGTGTACGCCCACGTGGCACTTATCCATCTCATAAACTAGTCCATGTTCAAATTACAGTGCAATAACAAACATTTGAAATGGTAAATCATTATGACCTATCAGAATTACTCGTAGGTATTATTGCCGCGTTCGATCCCGGATCGGGCTGTGTTATTGGGCTTTTCTAATTTGAAATGCCCAGTCCAGCTCGTAGTCTGAATTTGTATCCGGTGTATGGTGACAGGCTCAATAGGACGTAGGCTCAATTCGCTAATGTTTAAATTAAAAAAAAAAAATCGGATTAGCATTTTCAGATATTGCCGATTATATAACTATTTCAATCATGTCGTCCACATATTTTCCTACTTGATTTATCACCAAGCGGTTGTGTTGTCGAAAACCTACATTAAAACTTGACCTCCACGTTGTGGAATCATACGTGTAACTCTACCATTAGACGCTACTATTCACGCCTCCAGCTACTATCGATGTAGAGTCTCTATGTAGAAATAGCATTACGAATGCTAACTACAGATCTATTTTGGACTCTATTATCGGTCTGTAAAGTAAAACTTCGCGTGGTGGTCAGGTAGTTCTTTTCAATTTTCCTCCAATCGAATTTGGCTGTAACATCAATTGAGTTCCCACATTTTCCGGACGCACTTACACAATATCAATCAGGTTTTATTGGTGTTATCGGAGAGTGAGGTGCGGGGTGCGGGCAGTGGGGGGCGGCTATTTGTATCAATAACCTGTCAATGGGCTCGCACTCCGCTGGGAACGGCCCTACTACCACTCGCGTCGCCGACCCACAGTGGCCCACAATAGATTTGATTAGAAAATCATTATGGTCGTGTGAAAGAAAAGTTCTGCGATAAAGATTGTTCTCCCATTGCGCAAATTACACTTGGGAAATGATTATACTGATTTCTATAGGGCTAAGTTAATAAGCCAATGCCTAGTATATTTATTTCACTTTATAATATAGCTTTGTCAATCAATTATTATAGTTAAGACAAGATTTGATAGTTTCATCTTATCATCAGGTGAGATTATCAAAGACCAGCGTGTGGCTTTGAAAAATAACTTTTCATAACTAAGATTAATTGTTACCGTTAATAATAATAATATTTAATAAATAAACAGTATTTAATAAATAAACAATCATGACTTTATAGTACGGTGACGACTATAGTCTCACGTTCACTTAATTAAAATCATTTTACAATTTAATACTCAAGCTTAACACGTACCAACTAAACGTCACGAAATTTAAGGAATTATTAGATTTCTAGTGCGCACTACACACGAGTAATAAGCTATAAAAACCAAACAATAAAGATCCAAATGAAAAATGACACAGCACAAAGGTCTCTGACGTTAAATTATTCGCTATCAGTCGCGGTCGACAAAGTAAAATTGGGGACACCTTATTCCCCGGCCGGTTTGCAAAACACGTTCGCGCTTCCCACCTATTCCCACATCTCAACGCTTATAGATACTATCTGTTACACCTATTAGAGCCGAGTATCGCTCGCTTGTTGCCACTGTTCGCGTTCCATTGCTGAGTCTGTTCAAGTTAAGACACATTGATTCCACATCCAATCTGCAATGTATAAGTGAGTAAATGATACTTTTTAACGAACCACGTGTCGCTGGAAGGTAGGTGGTGGGGCATCAGGTGGGCGCCGTCTTCACGCCGCAGCCACCGATAACACGTTAATGCCCTCAACTTTGCACCGCAACGGGTGGGGCGCCGTGGTGGGGAGGGGTGGGTCGCTCGTGGAGGAAAAATGGGAAAAGTCGGATCATTCCCTTTATTGAACGCAAAGAAGTTCATAGAGTAGTTGCAATATGCGCAGTTAGGTGCGACATATAAAATATACTAAGTACACATTATGTACTTGTAGATTTATTACATAAGGTAAGCACTTACAGACTGTTGCTAAGTTAATATTAATTATAACTAGAAGAATAACTCCATTATGTATAAATTATTAAGTTAGATATCTCAATGGTTGATCGGCAATTGCTAAATAAAATTACGAAAAGTGCATTTATAACAATAAAGAATGATTATGAGTCATAAATTTTTCCCTCACGTGTTGGAAAAACGGCTACGCGGTCCAATGAATACATAGCAATAAATAAAAACGTTCAATACCATTAGCGTATCATTCCGATAATGTGCCCACCTTAGCGACGGCGTTCATGTATTGTTTCAGCGAAACGCGTGCGTTAACGTTACAATTTCATAACGCACGTCGGTCGCGTTTCGCTTAAACGGCAGACTGCTGATTTGTTCCGGTTGCGACTGCCAAGGTGAAGCTCGTATATATTTGCGGTAATAAACGTGAATTTATTACCCAGTTACGTTTGCAGTTTTCGTGAAATGTTACGGAGATGTGTGCTCCAAACGGCGACATTAGCGCCGGCTGCTTGCGGACGCCCCCCTCGGGTGCTCAATACCTACCCTTTGCTACCCAAAATTCTTCATACGCGTCCGAACCTAGCATAGCCAGATTTTGCTATTCGTAATTTTACATCTATATTATATAACAGTAGGTGTCAATATGAAAAATTTTGTTAAATATTGTGTTTATGTAAAACATTTTAAGTTAGGTTTCTTTTATATGTACTTTAAAAGTATAGACTATAAGAAATGAAACATTGAAATTTCATTAATATTTTAGATTGGTACCTACCAAATTTTATTTTAGCGAGACTTGTAACGAGTTCCATTTTCGGTACACCTACTATACTGGTACTTACAGAAATATCGTCATTCCAGTCAGGTACGTTCCTGGAACTTGTATCTACAGACTGTCGACGGCCCGACATTAGAGGTAAGGAGTGCGAATGTTCGCGAACAGAAAAACCGGCGAATAAAGATGCGGAGCACGTCCGCCCGGGCCCGGGATCCGCAGTTAAAAGGGGATTATGAGCGGAGTGGCCAATAACGCCGCATCACGCGCCACCCGCCCCGTAGCGAGGAGCCTGTCGATAATCCCCGGCGGACAAGGCTTAGGACGCTACGGACAGACTAGCTAAGTATAATTAGGTATCCGCTTCAGTGATTGGTTACACTTTATTTTTTTACCCGAATCCGTTACAAATAAAACGCAAGTGGTCACATCAAACGGATACCACCAGTCACATGACTATTTCAATCAGACCGTATCGAAAGCGCAGCGTCATCCCAACAATTTCTACGATTGGAAACAGTTTTACAAGCAATAAATTCTTGCAACCCGTGTCGGTGGATACAACATTTATTAGCTACAATCCAGATTAGATTAGCGTTGCATCCCTCCGACCGGCGCCCTAGGGACCAGAAATTTGTCCCAGTAATGTGGCCACGCGCCGAACTAATTCGATGGAGTCCCGACCCTTCCTCTATGTGACTCGAATGTCGCCTCGCCACTGTTTCATTTTAATTGAATAGTTGGCGAGGGTGACGTCGTTGTTTTCCTAAAGATAACTTTATAGTTGCTTTGCATAATTGCCCTTCCGTGTCGCTCTAATTTGTAACAATTTCGCAATCTGTCACGCTTTGTCTGTTCCTCGTAAATCTCCGGCCGGTCCGCTCGTAAAGACAACTGTTTCAACTGAGTTCGATGTAGATCACACATTGGCTATTAGCAGAATTAGAAAAGTAATTACCAATCCTTAAGCATAAGTTTATACTCTAGTTTAATGTTACGTATCTGCTAGGGTTTAATCTTAATTTACTTTGATATAAATACCTACAGTCGAAGATGTTTTTTTTTAATATTATTTACTGAGGTATTTATTACGCACTATTAGTTTTAGATTTTAACAATTTCAATACTATTAAAGCCCAATAATAAAGTTTTTGTTAAATTTATTTTAGTGTTAAACTGTGTAAACTCATAACGATTCGAGTAAGATATCGTGCAAGTAACGCCATCTAGTAGTCTATATTTAAAACTTACAGGACCGGTTTTCTTTCCCGTGAACTCGCCTCGTGAAATTGTGACGATAACAAAATTGTGTAGGTCTACCTCTAAAGACTCATTTACATAATTCGGTTTCGATGTATGTATTATGTACATCGTGTACAAATCACCAATTATATATTTTTAGATTGTTTGTCATTTGATTATAGCCGTGAAATTTGAAATCGAAATTTGAATTCTAAATTTAATATAAATGTCTTTTGTAATAACATAATCGAGACCACTTTTTTGATTACCCAATAGGTATACTAGTAGTCTATTTAGTGCTTTTTTTCTATTGATGCTGCTTACATAGGCTTTTTATTCAACTGTTTTGTAACATAAACACCGTGCACCGCAGACATTTTAGGTTCTTTAGTTGTGGTTCGGAGTCTGGAAATGTGCCCGGTATATAGCAATAGGCTCACCACCTATTCTATAGTGGGATGTAAACGTAACTGGTGAAACGTGGGAATATATTACACTCCTTTGCCTACCTCTTCGGGAATTACAGGCGTGATGTTATGTTATTTTTTACGCTTATTACAAAAGCCTTGATTTGGTATTATTTTCCACATTATCGTATTATTACCATATACAAAACGCTTCTCATACCAAAAAGCCAAAAAGATATTTCCACAAAGTGCGGTCGTTTTTAGCGTAGTTGACCACTTATGGTCATTGAAATTTTCTGGTTCGGAAAGAAAATTATTTAGTTCATCACGGCTGTATCATTGAGAGTGTTAAAATGTACTATTTCGTGTAACGATATTCTTCGTGTGGCGCTTATAAGATGTGGTTCGGTTTACATCTTTTCCACTTTGATATTATGCAGTAACCATAGCATATGCCGTATCATCATGTAATATGGAGTATTTAATTTTGCAGACTCACTAATAGTACTGGATTGGGTGATATACTGAACCTTTTAACATTTAAAGTTTCGGAAGCAAAATAAAATAAAACAAAAAAAAAATCTTATGTTAACAAACATTTAATTTTGTGTTCTTTATTAATATATTATTTTTAATAACTATAATTTAACTACAGCGTAACAGCAACGTTACCTCTATGTGTCCACTTAAAGACTTTTCAACACAGAAAAGTTGTAAACGCAGACAGCAAACATAATCTCTACAATTAATTAATTGTATCCTATATTACTACAAACGTCTAAATCCCCTAGAACATTATGTTTTTGTATTGCACATTTTATCTAATCGAAGAAAAAAAAATCTTTAAACAGTAGTTACTCTACATCAACACCGAACGAAATGACACTTTAATAAACTTTGGTAGAGTCTACCAAAAATATGTTCTCAATTTTTTTAATCTATATTATGTTCTATAGCATAAAACATGAATTCCAGTAACCGTCTTCTACTAGACAAAATTATTAGGAACAGAATACTATATTATTATCGTAACAATAATTACAGTCTTAAATTAATTATTTAAATATATTATTTTACAATATAATACAGTAGATGGTAGCTCAATGAGCGCGAGGGCGGACGCAGCCGCGACCATCGTGGTATCATTCAAAAACATTGACTTGTATTCATCTAAGACACTCCAACTTTAACGTCTAATATAACAATGCACAAAGAACCGCTCGACACTCGAGAACTTCTTCAAATTTCATAAAATCCTCTCTTTAATTTAACTTTATATCGATGGAAACTATTCATCTACTACAAGAAAATTATAGTATCTATTTATACTATGCCACGTGCGTGCGAGATCTCGTGAAGTATTCCCACATTTGTTCACTAAGTGGGACTGTGGGGCGGGTGCGGGGTGTGCGCGGGGTGCGGCGGCAGAGGGTGGGGACTGGCGTCGCGCAGCGAGTCCGGCGATGAGCCCGGAGACGCTCTCCGGGGAGGGTATGGCGAAAACCGATGTTGAGACAGAGAGGTCGCTGGCACTCCACCGGGATACACTGGGCGAGGCAGCTGCAGCCCTGATCCGGATGCTAAGTGCTGTTGTGCGAGCAACTGCGGCGCCAAGCAGGCCCACTGGCCCCAGAGCGCGGCCGCCGGTACCCCGTAAAGCGGGTACGCTGCACGGAGAAACAACTGCGACCTAGCTGCGAGTATCGCTTTCTCTTCCAGCGTTAAATTGTTGTTGTGCTGGTCCAGGTCGAACGGTCGCAAGGGGGACCGGAGGTAATGCTGCTCCGCTAACATCGACTCCATTGTCTCCCTGGAACGATAAAAAACGAAACGTTAAATTTATTGTCACAGTCAAGGAAATTTCAAAATAATAAAGTTTGTATAATCTACCTAGAGTGAGCAGCGCTGAAGCGTGCATCTTCGGGGAAGACTGAGGATCGTTCGTGCTCTCCCGTGATATAGAATCTCAACAAACAAAGAAATGCAAAGTAAAATATTTGAGTTGCCAAACACACGGACAAGTTACCGACGATCGATAGCGGACGCTAATGACCTCGGTAACGGAATGCAAACAAAAAGATAACACAGATCGAGCGTTCTCAATGAGTTTTAAGAAATCGTTAATAAAATTACAAACGGCGGAGAGCGAGCGTCGTGTCGGGCTGTGCGTACGCTTGCCTCGATGCGATTGGCTCCGAGGCAGTGGATAGAGATATAATTGAGCATACTCAGGCATCAATCAGTGTCGCTCGCGTTTGTTTCTGAGAGCGTGTCCAATGCGCGATCAGAGAACGCAGATACTAAATTCTGTCATAGCCGTAATGAGGCTTAATGAATGCCCATGTTTGCCGCAATGATACATGATGGCTGATTATAACCAACTAATATGCGTTTATAATTCAAATTTATGAACGCGACTCCAATCTATAAATTACTTTACCGATATCCATTCGTACTTTCTCGAAACGCTGGATAAGTATGAAAAGTTGGATTGTATGGGAAATTCAGAAGACATATACCTCTCGAATTCAGTGAGACGTGAAGAGTCCCGGAACCCCTTCGCGAATGGATTACTGTCGATTTTCAGTTTCGTGATCTGAAACAATAGATACATGAATTTGTTATTGTTATAACGTCAGCTCCATTTCGAGAGATAAACAAATAAAGCACCAAATATTTATAACGGTTATAAGTTATTCCTATGCGAATATTTATGCGTCTATTCAAATTCAATGAATTAATGTAAAATGTCCTTAGAATGCAGGTAGTATTGAGTCGATGGACCCATAAAGTGCATGTTTGATTTAAACGCGGATCGAGGTGTTAAAAAATGTGTTTGGCAGTGGAGGCAGGTCGGTGAGAAATCGGCGCCGCGTGGGGTGCTCCCGCTGGGACTCTGCACAATTTGTGAATAATATTTACGACAAATCTCTCACGAAACCAGTTACAATTAAAGAGGTGCTCGTTCACCTAATAAACGGTTTGGGCTCTACACTCATATGCTTCATGCAAGCAATTTAAAAGGCTTAGCGAATCCAGCACGTTCCGGAAGTTTACCTATCTATGTTAATGACTAATCATATTTCCACATTATATGTATATCATAACAAATTGATATTTTAAAATCAAACCCTTCTAAGCTTTTTGTAACTCTATCTAATACAAATATGAATACACAGTAAATGTCTTTGTAGGCGACATTATCCGTGCAAAATGAGCAGCTCAATCGAAACCGTCTGGGTATTTGGCGAGTGTAAACTAGGCATTAGAGCGGATTGCAATAAACAAGTCATCGGGCAGGTCTCGTTCGCATGTCAATCTTTCAGCGGAGCGCACGGCGGCACTCGGCGACGGTAATTATCTGCCGATTGAGCATTCCCCGCTCATCTACCACACCTGACACACCTACATACGCGCACATTACATAGTATATTGACAACTTCCCACCAGACCAGTCATTTGGGACAATGACCCGACGAATGAAGTCCGATATCACGCTAACGATTCCCGACTACACATCTCTCACTAACAATGCCTAGACGCAAATTGCTCCTATTTATTTTACTGAAATTTTCAAAACGAATTCACCCGCTATTAGCTGCGTATTTTCCATGTAAAAATATTTATGCGCGCGTTTGATACGCGTGTCACAGAAACGCGTTAATCTACGAAACGTCTTGATAAATATCAGTCGCAATATTGTCGCGGA
>DWDV01003963.1:0-10102 GCA_018245615.1 Mimoniades ocyalus
TATAATGAAGGCAATTAAATCTGATAAGGCACACGACCTTTACACTTCCTCCGCTATTGTACAGATAAGACGGAGAGAGTGTTAATTGCGAGTCGGTTGTTGGCGCGCGCACGCGTTCACAATCGGCTGGGTAATAGTGGCCCCGCCTCGCTCTCGGCGGAGCCAGCGAACCGTCTCGACTCTCGACTGTAAAACGAACTGGAGCTGCACTAATTGGCAGCGGCACGCGCCGCGCATGCGCGCCCCGAGACACGCTAGTGATGGGATGTGAAATCGACCGCCGCCCGACTTAAATCCGATGACTTTTTCTGGTGCGGCCAGAGGCACGCGAAAATTGCATCGTTAAATTTTTACACTTATTGCATTTTAACTTTCTATCGAAAACTGTAACGATTCGCAACGCGGTGAACCGGAAATCTTCAAGTTTTATGGGCGACCATTGTAGTGGAATTAACAATAATAATAATCATTTAACTCACGGTGCACTCCGACTCATGCAACGGTGTTTACTTTCTAAAGTCGATATCTATGCATTATCCGACAACCGAGTGCAATATAAACATGATTTGTTACATTTCTCCTCGTGCCCTTATTCTATAAATAGCCGCTTTAAATTTATTTTCACCTGTAAAGAGAAACGGGAGCGGCGCGGAAATAAATCGTGAGATTAATGGCGGCGGCCGCGGCCCGCGCCTACGAGCGCCTGCGCACGCGCATCCATGTTGACTTCACGCGCGCGCGCCTCCGTGTCAGAATTGTATTCAGAATCAGTGCGGGTTGTTTTTCAAGTGCGCGAGGCAATTAAAAAAGATAGATTGCAATTTGACCCGCGAGCAGCGAGCGTGACCGCTCAGAACGTTATTATGATGAATGCCCGCCACTTAGGATGCGAGTGGTCTCGATCAGATAATGGCCCGCCGGCTCTCGTGTTTGCTCAATGCTGCCCGCGCATCACTTGGCCGCCTACCGAGTAATTGAGTTTCTAAATGTCACAGGTTGGATTAGCGCGACACACGCCACTATGATACCGCTGATTGTGCGCTAAATCAAATATTACGTTTACAATGCTATGAATATTAATGCGGACATAACTTTTACATTGAACTAGATTCGCGTACAACCTTTTAGATGTAAGTTGTCATATGAAATTAGCAGAATTTTACACAACCATTACCTAATGGTATGATAACAATTTAATAGTTTTGCATAGTTTGCAATGCAAAATATTTTTACATAAATTACGTGACGTTATTTTTTATACACATACAAGAACACAAAAATTGTGCCTACAAATTAATTGTGGTCACGTTCGAATCGTACTCGTAATATTAAACTGTGATCTCTTCCAAGTAAAATACAACATAACTATGTATCAACAAAATTATATTATCTCTAATTATTATAAGTCAGTAATGTGTCTGTTATAAGATTTATTATCAATTAGTTTTGAACGCACAGTTCGTTTTGCAAATATGTATATTGAATTGGCTCCGCAGACGTTGTTGGCGATATCGCGGGTGGGGCGCGGGGGCCGCTCGCGGCGCAAGCGCGCAGTCGCGGGCGCGGCCGAGCACTCGCCCTTAGACCTGTCGGCGGCCGGCGAGAGCGGCGCCAAGCGCGCGCGCCTCTCCGCCAGCCCCAGCACTCGGAGCGACGGCGACGAGCGCGATAGAGTATCCAGTGAAGGTCAGTGAAATATGTATGTATTGGATAGTATTAATCATTCTGTCTTCGTTCTAGTAAAGCAAGGTCGCTTCATTTCGCCAGCGATTGTCCATAGGCACGATGCTCTATGAAAGACTTAGTACGTAGTATTATTTGTAACAATTACTATCTGTGTTACACTTGGCATACAGCTGAATCGACTCTAGAATCAGTCTCAATATGCAGTTTGTTTGTTATAAATAAACATTTGTCATTAAACTATTTCATTTCGAATTGTGGCAAATCAAAATGCACATTTCATTACATGACAACATTCAAATGTTTGCAAACCGCCAATAAATAAGCGTAATCAGGCGTTAATGTAATCGACACTCGCCAAGAAATATATTAGCGTTATGGTAAACTCACGCAATGGTTGACAACGTGACAATGGTGTCAGGCACCATATTATTTTGTGACGTTGGTACGGATAGTGATAAATTGCTTGCCAACCGACCAATTGGCCGCGAGCAATTCGATAGACAACAATCGGGAAACTATTTCAACACCAGTTATACAATTCGTGCGAACTACGTTTAGAACCTCCATAGACCCCTGTAGAGTGATAAGGTGCTCATATTTTGTAAGATTTGCAATCCCTGCAACATACAACGAAGTTTTTCAATTTTTATAAACATTTAAGTATTATAGATACACCGATAGCCTGTGTCAATAACATTTTATACTAATGGTCTTAAATCAATAGGTTTATCCTTCTTGTTCATTCCTTCGTTAAGTTGCTCGAATGTTCCATATACTTGCGACATTTTTGTTTCTTCAACATCTTTCTTATATCACTTTTCTCTCAATACCAACATAAATTTACAACAGTTAAAAACTTAATTAGCCTAACGTAAATGTATTTGCATTTTAAAACTGAAATGTCCTAATGAAGTCGCGACTCGTTATATTGTATCGTGTCAGGAAGAGACACGGCTAAAGTAATAGAATCCCGTACGATACAAACCAGTGGCCGCCTGCCGAGCGGTGCTCCAGATTAACGCATCACGGTATTTGAAAGGCATTACGAAACGGCAGTTTCCTCACAATTAAGGAGCAAATAAAACGTATACTTATAAAAGAATTAACGATTGGTGTTAAAGATAAACTCTCGGCCCGTGTAATACGAAGCTACGGCTGTTGGCGACCGAACATTAATTATATAAAATAAATTAATTCCGCACATATCGTAATTGAAATCGGTGTACAGGTTAACGTTGTTGTGCGGCTCACGTGAAGGCGCTCGCGTCGATACGAAAATGTGAAGAACACTTAGATTATTAAGAGAAAAAGGCACAATTATTATTAGAAAATTTTAATCCATTCGTTTGTCTTTACATAATTATATTTCGTTGTATCAAAACACGAGTAGATCGAAAGCTTCTAAACACCAACCATCTTACACTAAGACGTATTAAATTTCAACTCCGTTTTAGCAAAACCAAAGTCACGTCTGCTGTTATTTAAATTGTTTACAGATATTTATGTTGCAAGCCAAGCTTTGTTTCAGGTTTCTTATACATTGGCAAATATTTTTAAATAATATATTTTTTTTAGTTCTTTATAAACATATGCGACTTTGACATTTACACAACAACATTACACCAAACAATACCATGCATTGCTATGGTACATTCTACAGAGAAACAACATTCATGAAGAAACATAACTTTTATACGAGGCTTTTCTTTGCATACGCGTATATATAAATATATTTTAGTCCTACCCCGTAAGGGAAATAGCGTGACGGTAATATAATTCATATTAATAATGTTTGCGATAGATCGAGGGGACTGCCTGTGCGCGGAGGCTCGCGCGCGGCTCTCCGCGTGGTCCGTGGACGAGGTGTGCGACTTCGTCAACTCCATCGACATATGCGCCGAGTACGCGTCGGTGAGTTCAAGCATTTATTATTAATGACACAATCGTCATCAACATGTTACAGTCCACTAGGCCTTAGGCCTCCCTTGAAGGTATGCCCATTATCCCTACGCTGGGAGGTCCCTGGTCATTTGTGGTGTAAATTAGCCTTAAGAGACACAAAACTACGTCTGTAATGTACCTGCGTAAAAGTGTAAGGGGGTTTTATAATTAAAAAGTTATATAATATAAGTCGAATATGTAGTGAAGTTTAACAGAACCACGCCAATATAATCACAATATGAGGTTAATACGCGTACGCTTCTCATTAACGTTTACCGCTCTTCCAACGTCCATAATAAATCATTAAGTGTAACATTATAACGAAAAGCATTCTTATACAAACTAACGTCATTGTGGTCGTATGCACTAGTGTTTACTAGACGGCACTTACTCAGCTAGCACTCAATGCGTCCGTCATTAACGCGAGTTACAACTGGACTTGACCGTTATGAGATTGTAAATAATAACAATCGCTAAACAACAGCAACCTAATAGCCTGTACAGAGTCTTTTAATAAATATCCGATGCCTCCAATTATAAACTGTGCCGTGCAATCTGAATGAACTTCATTCGGAGATGTTTAAGGGACGGTATTTTTCTTTCTTCAAACGTAGCGTTAGAAAGATTCTTCAAGGCAAGATACTATAGCACGATATAGACTATTTCGATATAGCATCATGTCAGCCGTCTGTTTGTCGTATGCCTTTTAACATAAAAAAATGTAATAAAACAAGGTACATTCGGATTTTACGGACGCGTCGTAGACTCCCAATGGAGACGTCACAACTTCCAAACGCGGTGAAACTCGTCATTCCATTCCATCACTGGCCGTAATCATGATTACATGTAATCACTCACTGTTTCTACACCTACGATGGTCCATTTTAAAATGACACCCCCGGTAATACAAGAGTGCGTTAACCGACTCACATGTCGCGTCTCAACCTATGTTGGTCAGCTACTGATTTGAACTTGAGCGAGCTTTGAGCGCACCGCGGCGCGTCCACACTCCAATATTCTGTTCGTATGTATGTGTGCGTGTGTACATTTCATGTTTCTTTTGTGATTAATTTTAATTGATTCGGTGAAAGGGAGCGAGATGTGTATTAGTACGGAACAGATAATTATTTTAATTAAAGTAGCTATATACGAGTATGTACTTACGTTAGTATTTAACGTTAGTGCTAACACAACGCGTTTGTATCTTACGCGATTACTTTTGCACTTACGAAACATTTGCCATTTCAATTATAAATTTTTATAATTACCTCTGTCAGTATAATATAATAATAAAGTTTAAAAAAGTAATTCAACGAGAAAAAAGCCAACTTCAATGATACTTATTTGAAACAAAAATTATGACTAGATTATTATTTATTTATTTCTTCATATGCATTTATACATGTAAATTTTTCTTAGATGCAGTTAGTAGATTATAAATAAAAATCGAGCCCAGAAAAAGATTCAACCCCTATTTTTTCACCCGTACAAGTGGTATGTTTTCTCGGAATTTAATTGGGACCAAACGGAAAGTACACCAGCCGGAACCAAAAATAATTTTCCCATTCTGAGTTCTGAGATAACAAACCTAAAAAGCACAAGCAAATTGGGAACCTCCTTTTTTGATGTCAGTGAAAACTAACCTTTAACGTTTAGTCTGTAAACTTGTAATAACGATACACATTGGTATCGTCCGCAACAAACGTGCCAATTGCATCAATACTACTACTTTATTTGCCACCGAGTTCCATAGAATACTGGTTGAACGTCACAGTTGTTAAGATACGGTTACAGAGCGGCCGTAAACACCGATATAAGTACGATCGGGCAGGAATTGTATTTTACAACAGTTCATTTCATTTGCCGCTCAAGCACAAAACCAGTATAACTTGACACCTTCACCTTATAATTATCAATTCAAATCCGGAACATATTGGGATGGTTGATATTTATATCAAAAATAATATGGTTGATCTATTAATTAAATGAAATTGTAATATCCATGTTACAGACAGTGTAATATACTTAAAGGTGTTTAATTGTTTGAGAATTGGATTGTTCCTGTTCCATTTCCTGTACACATAAACCTATAAAGTCAGAATATTGTCCTGCAAAATTGCAATAAGCAACATTTTTATTAATCAGTAATACACACATACTTAACTCCTGAGCATCGAGCAACATCATGCTTTGATATCAGCTTGATCAGAGCGTCATAAAGCTTATGAAACGGGAAATCACAATGCAGATATATCTGCACCACGGCGGAAGATGAATTGAAAAGACGATTGTAGCACTTTCAATTTCGAACGCAAACCTGCGGATAAATACTATGTAAAACAAGCACGATGTGGCTATATATAGAAAACATTCGCTTAAAGGTATATTATTCGCGTCGAACCTCGAATCGAGTTCAACACTTGAGTAACGAACAGTGCTTTTCGTTTCGTACAATAACACGCGGCGTGACGTGGATCCAGCCATAATTGTATCCTATGAGCCTTACACAACGAACTATGAAAGCATGGCATCGCATACATTACGGCAGTGAGGCAACTGCAGAACGTGGGAAACGCAGTGTACATTTTAAAATTTCCATAATATTTGTATCGCGGATTGTGAAATTATAAAGCGCAATTTCAATACAGTCCAAACATTGTTACAACTGTCCTGTCGCAGTTGCTCGTATCAAGGTAGTGCTGAGTGCGTTCTACCACTAATAGAAAGCTAAAATATATTTTATATTACACTATCTGAACGTATATTTTTTCTTCTAAAATTATATAACATAACGCCTGATTCCACCCAAAGGGTTAGGCTGAGGAATTAGTATACTTCCACGATTCACCTGTTATGTTCTGAAAATAACTGTATTTATTTTAAAAACACGTCCATTTACAACGTAATTTCATTTGTTCATTCATCAACGTATTTTCATATTGCAAAACCTGTTTATTTAACTATTTTTTTAAATAACCATTCCTCTTTCTGCCTAATTCTAGAACGATCCGATCCTAGTTCTACCTCGATCATTCTAGAACATACTAGAACTAACCAAGCACTATTTACGAGTACATCAAACCAACATAGCACCCGTATATTCCATTACACGCTTGGTAATTGTTGTAGACACAGCAGTTTGTATTCCACCGTGATTTATTTACAGCAACCATTTAACGCGTCAATACAGATCGTAGGTACTCAAATAATTAATTGTTTATAATTTAACTAACTAGCCGTCCGGTGATTAATGGAACACTACCGACTTTACGTCCAAGTAATCTAATCGACAAGCCGAGAATGCTACTGATCTTGTACAACATAGAAGTGCCAATATGGGTGCAATACGTATTTATACCCTCATCATGATCATCATCACCGTTAGACCATAGCAGTCCACTGCCTGGCATAGGCCTCTCCTGAGGGGTTGTGCTCATAAAGATAATTTTCTTATTCATATACGAAAGAAAAATCATTGCTCATTCCTATATATTTCATATATTCGCTATATATTATTCTGTCACATTCCAGAAAGGTTGACTGTTAGGGAATGCTAAAAGGCAACAAGTTTGCGTATTATATAAAAACCGAAAAGAATTGCTACAGATTTACCTACATTTCTTTTTTCCCTTTATCATCAAACATAACATTTTAGTGAAATATACAGTAAGTATTTTTTTTATTTCAGAATAAATTATCATTTTAAAATTCTCAAGTGTCGTTTCTATAATTAGATAGATTTTTAAATTAAAACAGCTTTTTCATTTCGAACATACCTACCGTATACATCACAAAATATCATTTGGATACTTGTGGATTAAATTTACATATTACATTATGTGAATACTAATTATATGAGGGGTATTACTTATAAAGTCAATAGGTTACTACCATTTCGTTGCGATGTGAAATAAACAACAAATAATTTCAGTGTTTTATTTTTCATATATTTATAATCTTATTAGCTGGTGGTGATTATGTTATGCAGGCGCCGCAACACCCTCTTATTATAGAACAGTTTCTCCATAACGTTAGAAGCTTATCTCGCATCGTGGCCGCCGTTACAACGTATGAATTAGACTCATCCGCTCACTGGCCACAGCGTCTCAGACAGCTAGACGGTGTCACTAGGGCTGCTATAATCTATACTTCCCTTTATTTATGTCAGTTACAAAAACGTTTTTAAATTGTACAAAGAAAGTTTTCTAGCAAAAATCTTAGTATTGAAACTTGAAAGTTAAAATGATTGTTTGCACCAATATGTGCAATCTAAACAAATTATTTATTTCAACAAAACAACACAATTTGGCCAACAAAACAGATCAACAACAACAAAGCTATCATGATTTTAAAGCTAAAGTCAGTCACAATTGAAATTTTAAGTATATGCTTAAGTGACTTCGCTGATGGCAACCCTATACGAGACTAACCCATTTCTTTAATCTTCGCGATCTCTATGGCTCTAACTAATTTCATGTAATGTACCGTTGTTATTTATTATTAAATAAATCGACTTTATGGAAGTTAGTCCAGATTGCGAAATAAGTGTATTTTCGCACAAAGAATGATATTATTATAATAGACATATGTGTGTGTTCACGAAGCGTAGCGCGGCCTAATGGACTCGATGGTAAATTTTGGCTATCGCACAATGGGAATGCCAGTGCGCAAATATTAAATGTAACACGGTATAAGACGTAGAAAACTTAAAAATAATTGTCTACAGAAAGACCATAATACTATAAGCATTATAAATTTCCGGATCACTTTAAATGTAGCTATGTTGAAAAATCTTTATAAAATGTTTAATTCAACACAAACCCGTTCACCGTTCCAATATTGGAGACATTTATCCTATTGCAACTAAAAGGCCAAAAACTTCTGCAAAGGCTTGTAACGCATTATAATATAGTCAAACGCGGAAACCATACCAAGTAAAAGATTTTTAAAGCATATTATTACTCAGTGACGTGAGATTCAAATCCCACGAACAGGGACAAACATTAAACCTTAACTATCGCCGCATGTCAAATTTTGAAATATAAATCACCACTTACTAAAGTCCAGTCATTTAACTGAACATCCGACAACTCGGTGTTATAGCAATCATTCCCAGTACATACCACTGCTTCATCAATAGCCTGCAAATTAATCGAGATTTACATGCATATTGACGCCCGGTGCGAACTAATCTCGGTCGACAATGGCGCGGCAAGAGACGTACTCGTAGATGGAGTGCGGAGGCCCGGCTGTTTCGCAAGGATGCCGGGATGATGTGAGAGTGAGATCGGGTTTTAGCGTTCACGCTTGTGGATGAAAAATTACACTATACCGCTACTTGTAGTGAGTTTTATTATCACTTCCAATGCCACATGGGCGATAAAAAAATCAATAGACCGTTAAATGTACCAAGTTACGTTACGAATAAATTTGACAATATTGTATAATACTTGTTACTTCACAAAGCAACCGTTTAGACCTGGAATAGACATCTAAATTAATTACCCTCAGTAATAATATAACAAGTTACGCTATCAACAGATAGTAATCATTATAATAATTGATACTCGTATACATAGTAAATTTTTACCGTTAATACAACCGGTATGGTGACCAGAGCGTAATATGCCAAACATTGCCAATTTGTTGTCTGAGCCCTGAGCCCGTACGTTTTATTAATACAATGAAAATAACGAATATCAGTATTACCAAACGGACGTGAACTACCTTGATACTTGTTCTCGTTCCATCCATGAATTATTTTATAAGTAATGTCTATTACATTTTTTTACCAACATAAAACAATTTATAGATTTTATCGACAAGATTTTAACTTAAACGTAACATTTTAGATGATAACTTCATCTAAAATGTGACGTTTAAGTTAAAATCTGTTTAAATGTATAAAGGTGTTTACAGAGACCAAGCCACTTTATTTATGATGACATAGAAAATTACTATCTATGTATGTGTACATACAACTTCGATAGTGTACAACCGAACAACGTAGATTTGACTTCTTTAAGAACAATTTATTCTAAAATAACCTCTAAGATAAATGCGTAAAGTGCACGAATTGTGGAATGAATGCACTAGTAACAGAATACTACTGTCTTGGATGATATGTGCACAGTACAGAAATCTACCAGTAAGCCAAAACTTATGTTAACATTCTTAACATTATTATCATACGATATCTAAGTTTCAATATTCAATCAAATACATTCGTTAACACAACAGTAGTGTATATTTTATTCATGTAATTTCATAGGAAACAGACATCAGCATGGGTCACTTTGCCCGCATTAAAAAAATTACCAGCACTGTAATTTTGCTGAAATATGACCTGAACCACTGTGGAAAGCAGAAACCTAAGAGAAAAAAAAATATCTGTAAACACAGCATAAAACTTCTCCTACGACCAGAATATACAATTATAAGATATTATTTTATATGCACTACACCTAATTCGTAG
>DWDV01003964.1:0-10102 GCA_018245615.1 Mimoniades ocyalus
TATATATATAGATTATAAAAAGCACAATGTAGATTGAAAATACACTATTGCTAAGCGATATTTTGAAATTGGTAATTTATTTTTAAAAAGTCGTAAATTATTTTTATGGTTAATAGCAAATGATTTATCAAGATGCTATGAATTGCAAATATGACAACGGATGGAGTCGTTTAAAACGCATATTGAAACATATCGTTACGTCGTACGCCTTGTAATTACGCAATCGTAATTATCTCATGATGCAGGTACTGATGAATTAGCTGACATAATGTTTAACTTTACCTAACAGCGCTTACATTCTCATACAATTGTCTCCGCAGACAATTTCCTCGACAATGCTGTATGTATTGCAAACGCTAATACATGCTATGACGGCAATTCTCAGTGTTTTTGTCACTGACATTAATGAGGGGGTAAAAAACGAATCAACGACCCAAATGTTTGGTATCTAACGTTAAAGTCCATGTTTGTTTTGTTTTGTGTACTATATAGAAATATTTTCATAATAGAAAATTGTTATAATAAATCGTATTAAGAGACGATGTGTTTCTTATAATAAGCTTTGGTGCTGTTGATATAAGAGATTCTCGTACTAATATTGCTAACTGCTACTGAGTACTTCTAAACATCTCGCTGAGGAGGACTATTTGTAATGTAATGTGGATGCCATGGAACCGTCGCTAAATGTTACCAAAACAACAAGCTGAAATAATATTAAGTATAAATATAAAAACAGGCAGAGAGAACCGTGTGATAATTGAAGACATGTATTTTCTTACAACAATAATAAATTGTTAACATTTTAAAATACACATAGTCATAGTCATAATCGTATTAGGCTCGTATAATGTGACCTTAAAAAGCGGACCAGTTGTCAATCTCTTTGATGCTTTGAAAGAGTTGACATATACGGGTAGGCTCGATGATGTCTCTAACCAACCTAACTTCGGTAGCAGTATTTTATGATATTTAAATAACTCGGTCGCAACCTTATTAGTTAATTTTGTAAAGAAAACATTATTACTATATTTTGTCTGAAGAGGTAGGCAGAGGAGTGTATTGCACTCGCACGATTCACATCTGTATACGTCTTGCAATTGAACAGCGGATGAGAATATTGTCATACACCGGATACAAAAACCTATCGACCTACTAGTAAGAATTCCAAGTCAGAAAACCCGAACATTACCCGGGAATTGCACCCAGGAGCTCCCGATTAGCAATCGCGCTGGCAACCACTAGTCAAACGACGCAGTCGAGTTAAATTTATACGGTAGTGACAAATCTTCTCCAATCTTCATTCAAAAGAGCCACGAATAAAATAAAAGATTTTCATAACAGTATAAGTTGATGAACCGTATCTACCGAATACCTGTTCTAGAATAGAATTATCGTAAATTTCCCAAAACCGCGTGCCATACACAAACATTAGATTATGCACTTCATACATATGTATATAGATATAATCTTATCAGAGCATCCAACACTTATGTAATACCGCCTTTGGTGTACCACACGCGAGAAAAGGTCATCAATGTCGACTTCTTTAATTTATGTTCTTCATATATAACACGTAACAAATCATTACCTCACGCCTGTAATCCCCGAAGAGGTAGACTGAGTGTAGTACAGTTCTAGATTTCACCAGATACGTTAACGTACAGTGTTAGCTTACGTTTACGTGTAGTCATCATATACAACACGTTAGTTGTATATCTTCAATACTGTTACGTTGACACTAAATATATCTATTGTTACAATCCTATCATTAGTTTAAGACTAACGATTCTATTAACAACGCATACTAATAAGACTAATACGAACAGTCTTATTCCTAGTCCTCGGAGATCAGTTGCCAATGTCCATGAGGGAGCGGCTACCTGTGACTGCTGCACTCCCTTGGCACTCCTTTCCCAATACAAAATCATGAAAATTCGCCTGAAGCTATGATATGTACAATTATATCATCCTATAGAGAGTGATGAATGTAGAAGAAGCGCGGCAGGTCTGTAAAGATAAAAAATTTTGACACTCGGTGCCTGAAGATATGTATGTACATAATCTTTTTTAAATCAACGATTCTGCCTTAAATTTCGTGTTATGATATATTTAAATAAATTTCCCCTAAATAAAGTCCACCTATCGACTGTTTATGTTACAAACAGGACTGCAACTGACCATAAATTCATGTTGTTAATGAAGGCAGAACAAATATAATCAGTCATTATTTCTTTTATAGCCACTATGTCTTTGTATCTACGGCGCCAACGACAGAGTCTCAAGTGGACTTATTACATATACAAAGTTATGATATATACCTACAAAGCATATTATAACCAAAGAACCACATTTCATGATAGATTTAAATAAAGCGCCCCTAAATAACATACTCGTATGAGTGACTCTTTGATCGTATTCGTTTCATACTAAATGGATATTATCAAAGATTCCCTTTCAAATCGCTTCCGGTGGTTGGACCACAGATATCTAAATCCTACAGCCTCTTGATACGGGTCGTTATCGTACGTTAACTGGACCGCTACATTTATAGGATAAGATTCGCGTCTTGTTCAACAAGTCAATGTTCAGTTAAACGGAAAAGGATGTCGGGTCCGCACGCAAAGGACTCTGGGTTTGATTTTGACGTCCGCCGGGCAGGACGTCTTTACAATGAATTTAAATGTGTCACATGGAAAGCTGATCATCTTTCACTAGGCTCACTTTATTATAAGTACCGACTGGATTCTTAGCGCTAGAAGCTTTATCTGTAGCCGATATCAATGAATGTTTTAGCTTTACATAACATTGAATACTTATTAATTAATTTTAAAGTGCTTGATTGTCCACCTCGTTGGTACTAGTGGCTGGAAGCACGATTGCTCAGCAAGTCTCTGGGCTCGATACCGGTGTCGGGTACTGTCATGAAAAGTACTAAGTATTGGGTTTTTCTACGAATTCCCAGTTATAGCATGGACAATGTACTTGTGCCCAATGTATAGCAATAACAATATAACATCACTGACGTTTAACATAACTGGTGAAAAGTACTGCACTTGTTTGCCTACCCCTTCGAGGAAATATAAGCGTAATATTATATTATGAATACTTATTTCTTCTAGGCTGCAAGATTCATATCATAAAGTGACTTTTTGTTTCTTTAATAGGTTTTACTACCTATGATATTAATCAATAGTTTAGTCAAAGTGGATGGACCACTTTTTTATCATAATCTGGCATGTTGACAAATCGTTCAGTGTTTCCCCTAACCAGTCGGGCTGTTACCTAAGCCATCGTCACAGTTTAATTTCCATATGGCGGTATATATTTCACTTTCATCTTGACACGCTGCCAGTGACAAATAGATTACAACAAATGTATTCTAACGAATATTATTTATTTGTCTTAATGGTTTATATTTCGTAAGACGGATCATTTAAGCATTCATCTCGTCGCATATGTATGTTGGGGCGCAGTAGGTATTCATCGAGGCGGATTCGATCAATCACCAAGTATTGAACGGTAGCCAAGTTTGATTCTCGGTAGTGGTAAAATATATTTTTATGGTATTTACTGGTTTGAGGTAAGGGGTGATATGTTAATACTCGTAACTAGAGTTTTAAGACTCCAATAAGTGTGCCCGACTGTGTAATTATGTATTGAATTTGAGACTTTATAAGAAACATAGCTTTGGCGTTGAATTACTCTAGAAATAAATCGTATAATATTTTGTATTTTATTTGTATTTTTTTATTTTATTAGAATATGAATAGTACTTTTTTTGTATAATTTTTTTATATATAAATTGTATTTTTTTTTCAATAGCAATGGTATAAAAATAAAATGTAGCAAAATGTTAAATGTATTTGGTGTTAATCCTTTCTCACTTTCACAACTATATTTCGCCTATAACGTCACGCTATATACTTACAATCCTACATCATGTGTTTCTCTGCCATAGGCGTCATAGAAACAAAGATTGATAGTACATGTTCAGGCATTATTTAAAACAATAATTTCTGGTCAGCTGCAGGCACGTTTGTATTATAAAAAGTAAGATGTAACATCTTTTTGGTTCTTTACCCCAACCCTTGTATCGTTCCAGTGTTGGAACACTTTTCCTCTCACTATGTTTGTCTACGTCTTAAACAGTAATGTAACTAAGTAATGAAAGGTAATTGTAAATTACTTTTATGTCTAAATTCTAATTTAATATAAGTAAATAGTAATGTATTAGAAGCTTTCAATAATATGAAATATCCATTTTCATTTTCTACATATAATTATCATGACGTCACGCGTGAGCCGTTACAGCGTAGGGTGAGCTACTCGTAGTAAAATATTAATTTATTCGCACTAGTTACGTACTCGTGAGTGTCATATAAATTCATCCTCACAAACCTACCGTAATTCTTTGACATTCATCACTCTTTATACATCATAGATCACATCTTATATTACCAAGTAAATAACAATACGTGCGGAAAATACTTGAGCAATTCATATTAAAATACCGTCCAATATATCTACATATATGTATCTACATGTTCAATCGTTACACCTCCCCCATACAATACAGCGTTTATTTCATCCCTGGGACGATAATAATATTGAGTTAGAAAAGCCACATCAATTCGTCCGTGACTGTCAGCGTAACTTGTTTCGCTATTTCATTTTCGTTCGCGCCGTAAGTGCTTTCAAGTCGTCCGTAATCTTCCACGTGCGATGAAAATCGCAAATATTGAAAGGGGGCGAAGGAAGTTTTCGTCCTTTAAAACGACGCTTGAGAGGAGTGTTCTTAGTGCAGGTGAACGTTTTAAAATAGTCTATACGTTTGTCACTAGAAAGTAAAACTTAATGTAACTTAGCTCAATACAACTTTTTACCATCATCACCATAATTCTTTACAGTTCCACTGTTAGACATTTAGGTATTGGGTATTGTGTTAAAGTGCAAAGGCGCTAGTGTAATACCGTTAATAATGTAATAAGCACATTAAAGCTAAATGAAGTACAATGATGTGTTTCACAGAAAGACAAACATTTATGTACCCTCAAAAATCAATTCAAAAACAGTAATTTTGTATATTGAGGCAGATAATTTGATTACAAGTTGAGGAAATAGATTGCCGGGGTAGTAGAAGTTTTCGACACAAAAAGAATTTCACTCGTAATAATAATAATCATCAGCCTATTGTAGTGTACAACTGGATATGGACCTCCCCTGAGGGGTTATGCCCATATTCCCCACGCTGGGCATGCGGGTTGGGGATCGCAGAGCACAGCTTCCTGCATCGCATACGCTGCTGCCCAAAGGCGGCCAGGTCATTGAACTGTGCCTAGACAGACCGCGCCATACCGCGCTCTGCCAGCACCGGGCTTAGTCGCCTCTTACGACACGCTGTATCCCGGCACGGGGTCGGGGAATGTATTCTTACTTCGCCCCGACACGGACAGTGGACACGTACACGGACACTTACACGGACGTTTGCATGGAAGAAGTCGCTTTTAAGTAAGCTTTTGTAATAGTTTTCATAAGAGATTTCTGTGTCATTCTATACTTAACTTACTTATACAGTATAGTTGTGGTATGGGTGCATAATAATAATATTAGCTACAGCGGACTTGCAACTGTTACTCGATTATAATAAGATCCACAGCACACTTGATACTTTGACTTCTAATAAGTATATAAAAGCAACTGATATTACTTTTATTTAATGTTATTATGCGATGGGTTATCGATTCAAAGATGTCAGTTTGCAAAGAGATATTTAATAAAAAATACATATTTCAGTCTGGTTAATTTTTGAGCAAAATTTAAGTTGAATCAACGTGTCCACAATACACAAGCCCTAAACAGTACTAGCTATTAAAACCAATATTATTGGTGGCCACTAACAAGAGCATGACAGTGAATATTTGAAGAGACGAGACTGTAGTGTCGAAGGTGTGCCCTGCTGCATGACAATATCCAAACAAGGTTTGATAGGGATGTGCAATTACAATATAATTTGCATGTTACATTCTCTGATAACTATGAGGCACATTTCCCTTGCTATCTCGTAACATATTATTGACAGATTCTAATGATTTATCATGGTTTCTTAGCGCTTTTTTTTAGTAAGCTGCCATAGCGACTAGAAATTTGTAAACATTTTTGGCGCCAAGCAATACTAACGCTTATCGTTAGTAATGCTTACCGTTAATTCGTACTGATGTGAAAAAGTAAATGACGAAAATGAAATAGGTAATTTTATTCGTAAAATATTTTTTTTGTGTGGACGACGAATTGGCAAGCAGGCTACCTTAAGTTATATGATCAGCGTCAGTTACCTCTCCGTTGTGTGTATTGAAATTGCAACAAATCTTAAATATGTAACATTCTATGTAAGACTCCTATAGGACATTACTCGCATAAATGGTTTTATAAATGGCCGCGAAGATAAATCGACTTCCTCTGCTCCATATTTCACTCGTAATCAAATATTAAACTGGCTCTTAAATTAAGCACTGCTATTTTCTCAACATGAGTGTTTCTGAATATTATATTAAGAAGCCATCACGTTTGCTCTAATACGTCTGAATATCTCACATAATTTGTTGTATGATGGGAGAAAAATATTTTTAAGTCGTTTTCGTTAACGTACATACGCATGAAATACTTAATTTACTTCATTAAATTATGATATGTCATGACCATTATTACAGAGGCGATCGTTATTTCTGCCTAGATCACATAACAGTCGATTTTCAAATCAAAAAATCAAATCAAATAAAAATTATTTATAAATCTAATACGTCACTTTATTAATATTAACATAATATAGTCAGTTCCCTTACAGGGTATATCAAATTTGATTAAGTTCTTTTTCCTCTTACCTCTTAGTTACCTCTCGGGCTGAGGTAGGTATACCTAAAGGTTAACAAGGTCGTAGGACGCCACATTGGTCAAGTGCGGGTTGACGGACTTCACAGGATTTTGAGAATATAATAAAAAAATTCTAGGTAACCATGTTTTAAGTAAACGAATATAAAATATATATAAAAAATTATTAAATTATTATAAAGAAAAATGTTTACCTATTTACTTACGATATTTTGTTTCACTGTTACACAAAGCGTAATTCAATCTTAGAACGCTGTAGATGTGTCCGCGGATTCGAACCGTGGGCTCTAAAAGGAATATATTGAAACTGTTAACTCACCCAGTAACATCAATCTCCACATGTCTTGAATCCTGTTCATAGCCCACACCAACACACGTTCGCACCAATCTTAATCATTCACACTATTTAACGACAGTTTATTTATTAAATATTAAAATAAAAACAATTACAGATAGGAATTGAACTTAATATTGTACATTTTGAGTGCACGGCGACGTTTGCCCAAATGGTGAATTTTCGAAACGAGCGGAGTATAAGCCCCCGCCCTACCATTCCGATATATCTGGGACAAAGTATTTAATTCTGATACCATTAACAATATCGAACAATGGCTTCGGTTACGTCAAACATCTCGTATAAAAAAACGGTTGACTTTTATGTGTATATATGAATATTGATATTATTCAACGAAATGTCATATGTAGATATATGAATGTACGTAGACATAACTGGAATAGATATAGTGGAATATTTGTCAGTTATATTTTCAATAATCTGTTAATTATGAAATATTAATGTGTATAGAAGGCCTGTTCATGTAAATGACTTATGAAACTAATATAACAATAAGTAGTAAGGACCAGACAATTATACGAAGTTTAAAAGAAAACATTGTAAATGATAATTACCTTACGCAAAGAAAGTTTAATTTTATAAATTAATCCGTGACTAAATTTCCTACAATATATTTTCAAGTTTCTAAAATTGCTGAATAATTAAATAGTTCCAAGTTATAAGGCCAAGAGTATGGCCTTAACCAAATTCATTCTGAGCCATGTTATGAAGTGGAATGTCATGGAACTGACGAGTTCTGGTATGGACGCCGCGAATCTGTAAGCGTATTTATGTAAGGCGCACCAATTAAACCGATGACCTTAAGAAGGCTGGTAGCTGGTGGATGAGATTAAAGAAAGAATGAGATTTATGGCACACCTAAGGGTAGGTATAACACTATAGAAATTAAAGCTATCGTGATAAAATTATAAAATAGTAATTTTATTTGAGAATATATTTAGAGGACAGTAGATTGTAAACATTAGTTATAACAAGTTTCGGCTAGGCAGTAGTTCTCTTAAGTATACCATAATTTAATAAATAATTTAAATTACCAGTTCATTACGGTACAATTTTTAATTAATCAAATGCGTTACATAAAACATACATAGAGGCCGCGTTTGCGCAGCAAATGAGACACGTTACAAAATAAAATGAAAATTACCAGTCCCAGACAATTATTATTAAAAGTAAAAACTGTGAGCGATCGCGTAAGTGGGTAAATGGGGGTGAAGGCGGCGTAAGACGTGATTGTCATGTGAACTGCGGGCAAAAAGCACCGTGAACCAATATGCAATTGTACGTACCGGAGCTCCACTAAGTGTTCACCTGTTCACCCGTCGTAGTACTAGTGTAGTACTTTTGTAAGGTATTCAATTCTACGACTCATTAGTTGGTTATAGATTATTCATCGGTACAATACGAAATCTAAACATCCTAAGGATAGAGAATATCATAAGGCATTTTAAACCTAGGCAATTAAAACATAGTTTAGCAATGAAGATTAAATAAATAGTTGCCTGCCAGTACAAACTGAATAACGACGAATACTAACTTCATTAACTGAGAGTAAGAGTCTTATTCTTCGAGTCCTGTAAGATTAATAAATTCAACGGACTTATCGATACCGTAATAAGTCGCAAATGTCAAAGACGATAGCAGTCCCTCGTGATTACCGCCAGCTCGATTGCTACGCTATTCACATTAAAAAAGTAGATAAAATGTGACGACAGATAACTACCTATATAACAGCTCGTAAGTCTAGATGTGCTGTCACATGTTAAGCGACGTTGTGCATTATTCATTTAAAGTGCCGGTGTTTTGTAATCATTGTATGGCTAGCGATAAAAAGTTTTTGGCATTTACACACATTGTTGGGCATTTTTTGTTCCATTTTCCCACGTTCGTTGTATCAATTCACCATAACACAGTGGTAGGCGCGCACAGTACTTTTTGAATTCATAGGCTTATTGATTTTATTTGAACGTCCCCAATATTCATGTCTGAAATTTTCGTCAAAGACAAGAACGAAATTAATGTTCTGACAGACATCAGATCTCAATTTAAGATTTATATCGAACTCAGTTTAATATCTATCAATACTCGAAATTCATCCAATCGTTTGTTCACTGTTTGCTTAGAAATTTGAAATTAGTTCCGACTTAGTTTCACCCCGAGTATCAGCTTACTTGTCACTTCTTCAAGGTTTTCCATCTATAAGCCACTTTATACTAGTGTTTCCTCAGCGTAAATTTTAAGTCGCCCCAGCTTTGGACATGTACGTATATTGGCCACATCACTTCAGTCCCAGTCAGAACTAGTAGGTATGTATGTATATGAAAATGCTATCTTTCTCAAGCCTTATTGGTTGATCGACCACCGTATTTGCAAGTCATTGGAAAGTCACCTCGACGTAAATAGTGTAGCCTTAGAAACAAATTGAAGAAAAAGATCTATATCGACTTTGACATATTTTCAAATTTATATAATATCACCGTCAGGTTAGGGTCGAGTCGGTCGGGTATTTGAGCAGCAGAGCGTATGCACATTGACAGGTTCATTTTTCCTGTCGTTTTCTTGCAACTAGATGATCATGACGCTGATCCCACCATGAACGAGTTTAAACTTGTTCTTATCATCAACATCAGTATCAGACTATCTCAGTCCACTGCTGGCCATCACCTCAGCTTATCCTTGTCGCACACCCTGTATACTATGCATCGGTGCGCAGCTCTTCTAACACTAGTATGGGCCTGGCCTCGAATCTCCAAGGAATATCTACTAATATCTTTAATGTAAAAAAAATAGTAACATCACGCCTGTAATCCCCGAAGAGGTAGGCAGAGGAATTTAGAACACTCCCACGTTTCACCAGTTACTTTT